>CM045771.1:126244006-126423138 GCA_025200525.1 Camellia lanceoleosa | reverse complement strand
ATTACATATCAACAAACATAAAAACCGATATTACGGATTTCCAACCTACACGCCCTGGGTGACTTCCACCGCGATGTTTCCACAAAACTTTTACCAAAGGGATGGTCTTGTTTAAAACTGATCCCTATCCAAGACCAACCGGCCCCTCTCATACGAGACATCTTCATCAACAACTAAGCGGTCCAATCCACATGCGATGGATCCGCCATTCGGTACATACCACATGAAATACGCCATGAACCCCGGATAACTCAGCGCGGTGGCAAAGTTTAACGAGCAGCACCAATCTTCTACTAAGGTGATCTCAAAGGCCCAATAAAACCGAGGGGACAACTTCCCACTCTTCCCAAACCTCATCAAACTAGCTTAGGTGATATCTTTAAAAAGACATGATCACCCACCACAAACACTAAAGGTCTCCTCCTACTACCAGATAAGATTTTCGAGACTTAGGTCAGAATAGCTTCCTACTGATACTAACTGTCAAGTTTCACCACCTGCATTCAACAAAGGCGCATCACCCACCTCGCCCAACAAACTGAGATTTCCTAAATGGTGCTATATACCGATACTAGATCGAAACTGTTGTAGGCAACTTCACCAAAGGCAAGTGCCTCCCACAACCCATCAAATCAAGAACACAATTTCAAGCATATCTCAAGGATCTCAATGGTACGCCGACTACCCGGCTGGCCTGGAGGATGATAAGCTGCGGTTAGCAGTTAACTTAGTGCCCAAGGCACTCAAGAACTCTCGGCCACAACCTAGCAAGAAACGAGGTCTCTATCTCGAGACGACCATCACCGTGGGGACCCCGGTAACCTCATTATGTCCCCGACATAAGTCAAGATGATCTACTAATCTTTCACGATAGATAGAAACCCATCTACAACCACCCAAATAGCATCACTACCTCAAGGAGTCCCTGAAGACCTACAACTAAGTCCATAGTGACATGCTCCCACTTCCACCGGGCACAGACAAGGGTTGTAACAAACCGCTGCCTTCGATGTTCTACCACTTGCCGACAAGTAAGGCACTTGGACACGAAGTTACCACATCTCTTCATATTCTCACACCAAAAACTCGGGCGCACTAAATCCTCAGATATACATCTTAGTGCCTCCCGATGCACCACAGCGTGAATGATGAAATTTCTGAGTATTTCCTCGACAAGACTCCGCACAAACAAACGGGTCTTTGATCTTCTGACTTCCAAGGATACACCGCTAAACCTTTCTCAACCTTCCTATTGGAGATCTTTCTGAGGGACGTAATTGAGGTCACCTTCTCTGCGTTTTCTAACACTCAAGTCACAAGTAGCTGGGTAACAATGTAAAAACAAGGTCGCTGCCTCAACTATTCGCCAGAAGCAAATCAAACTCCCAAGTGCACCCAACATCTCCCATTCCCTGATGGCTATACTAGCTACTACCAACAAAGATTGGCTATGGGCATCGCCACCACATTGCCTTCCTGATGATAACGCAACTCGAAGTCATAATCCCCACAAACCCATCCACCTCCTCTCGTGATCAAGTTCAAGTCTTTCAGGTAAACAGATATTTCAGACTTTATGATCCGGAGAATACCGAATCTTCAACAATTACAAAAGGTACGCCTAAATCTTCAAGGCAAAGATCAGCTTGTTAACTCTAGGTCATGGTAGTGTAATTTTCTTGTGTATTTCAATCACGAACCATAAGCTACCACTTTCCCTCTTGCATCAACACACAACCCAAACCTCTGAGGCATCACAATAAATAGTATAACCCAACCCTCTTCCCAATAATCAAGACGGAGCGGGTGGTCGGGCCTAATTTTCTTGGAACGACCACAAGTCTCACTCCATACAAATTTAACTCCCTTCGAAGTCAACGAATAACGGGCGGTTAACTGAGAAATCCTTCACAAACCGCCGATAAGACCTTACCAATCCCGTAAAACCGCGGATCTCAAATACACTCTTTCGTCGCGCTCAATTCAAGATCAAGCCACTTGATGTGTCATCAGACACCCCTTCC
Source organism: Camellia lanceoleosa (assembly GCA_025200525.1). NCBI lineage: Eukaryota > Viridiplantae > Streptophyta > Magnoliopsida > Ericales > Theaceae > Camellia > Camellia lanceoleosa. The sequence continues at coordinate 126,421,114 of CM045771.1, read as the reverse complement.
CTAAACCACATGGCCTAAGAACTTCACCTCCTAGCCGTAACTCACATTTCCCCAAACTTATTATATAACCGAGGATTCCTAAGTAACTCAAGCACCACTCTCAAGTGCTCCTCGTGTTCTCCTCCAAGGTGAATAGATAAGGATATCGCTTCACAAAGACTACTACAAAAATCCATCCAAGAATCTCAATATCCCGGCTCATCAAGTCCATAAAGATCGCAGTGCATTTACAGCCCAAAATGGCATCAATAGAATTATAGTGGCCAAGGTCACAGACTTTTAATGTCACAATATCTCACCCCGACTCTCAACCGGTGGTAACCCACCCTCAAATCTATCTTAGAGAAACAACTGAACCTTCAACCTGGGATTGAACGTGATCATCTATACGAGGCATGTGGTACTTATTTCCAATCAGAGCTCCGGATCTAACTTCCCAGAATCGATAATACCGTGAGCACCACCTTTCTTTCTTAGCAAAGAGTAATGCAAGGTTTCACTCGCGGAAAAACCTTAGACTATAGCCCCTTATCTAACAACTCCCGAGTCAATCTTCTTCAACTCTAACCAACTCGTCAGGGAAAAATGGTAAGGTGCCATAGAAATCGGCACTGCGTCGGGCACTAGATCAATAGAGAACTCAATCTCGATGCGGTGGCAAACTAACGAGATCGTCGGGAAAGACGGCTGAAAGTACTCACACAAAACCACCCTTGGCAACATTAACTGGGTCTCATCAATACACCACTCTCAAAGCTAGCAAGTAGACTACTTGCTTACTCCGCCGCTGAATCATACCCCTTTGCGGCAAAACACTACCAACCCGCCCCCTAAAACCGATCAAATCAGAATCGTCGAAGATAATGTTTGGAGCTTCATGGGGCCGTTTTGATGGTGTGATTTGCTTTGGGGTCGATGCCCAATTCAGGCGTATGTATCATCGATGACGCTTCGAAGTCAGATATCATATGGATTACGCCGAGTGGAGGTGAATCTTGCCGCAGTTACTGCTTTTCGAAGTTGTCTCTTCGACGCATCGCTAAGCCAACCATCTTGTACCACCTCTAGGTGATCCTTCAATGCATAACAACTCTCTCAGATCATGGTCGGTCATTATGATACTCACCGCCTATCCCGCCTCTCGTGCGAGGTCCCACCATTTTGGATGGCCATTTGAAGAACTAAGGTGTTGGACTTTGGAGATAATCGTGCTAACGTTCTCATTTCCTATAACTCATATATTTTGTCCGCTACTTTGTGTGCTCGATATTCACTTGAAGTTGTTCACTAGCCTGGGGAACATTGGTAATTTGTTTGGCTTCTAATCCCGCTTGTCTCGCTTAGCCCGACTGCGATTCAGTGGCTCGTGATGGTACGTAGTTTATCGGCCAATAATCTCAAGGGCCATCTTTGTTGGCCTTGTTCCCGCTTTAACCCGAGAGCGCCATCTTCCACTTTGCAATATTTCGATTTTCTTCATCAATCCACTGCATCGCTTTAGGGGCCTTCTAGTCAAGGAACCGCGAGGGCACTATCAAGATGCAACCCCATTTTAAAGGCGGTGATGGCCATGGAGTCGTTGTAGGCGCTATCCACAAGATTGGAAGATTCCCAATAGCGCGAATACACTGTAAGGTTTCCTCCGGTTGGATTTGTATTGCCCGTAGAGAGTCGGCTTGCTTTTTACCGGACTCATTGGTGATGAATCTTGCCTCAAGGATTTCTATAATTGATGAAAGCCCTTAATTGACGCCGGTTCCAACTTGTAATACCATCCGATGGCCAATGGTCCCACGTTGCTGAAATATTCTAACATAAGAGCCTCATCGCTCACATGCAAATATGGCTTACTTATAATGATGGATGGTCAATGGGATCCCATTTTTCGTCAGATATGGTGAATGATGGAGCCTTGAAATTTTGGGTAATAATCGCTTTCGCGATCCGTCGCGACAGTGCCATGTTGGTCCTCTTCATCCGAACCATTTCGTCGCTTACACATGCAAGAAGAGATGGACTTTCTTCTGAGGAGCCAGTGGTTTTGACTCGCCCTTCTTTTTTGGCTCTGGGATAATGAGTCGTAATCATCACACTTTATTGTCTTCGCTCAAGTCTACCATCTTCCTCGTAGGTCATCCCGGATTCGGCAAATACTTTGTTTAGACTTTGCCACTTCCAAGGCCAAACTCAAGGAGACGCCATTCTCGTGATCATGTTCTCCAACCTCTGCTCGCTTTGCTTTGTCTCGCTCCATGATCGCGATGGTTTCATGTGTCAAGTCGAGGGTGAGGTGCCGGGCAATCGAGCCAAAGTTCAAGGCAATATCTTTATGTAAGCGATATTCTCCAGCCCCGCAAAGATGTTTTGTTGGAGGAGGTCATATTCCTCGATGTGGTTTCATTAGCGATCATCGGATGATCTTCCGCGCCAGCCCATGCGATGTAGTTGAGTATTCCTACAGATTTGACCATGCCAATTGTAGATGCGGTTTGAAATACTCTTTGGATCCTCGTGGGACGCCATTAGCGATCCTCACCAGCCATCCTAAAAGGAATGAACACCTCGATCGCAAAAGTAATTAGTACTTCGATGGCGGGAACAAGTCAAGATATACTCTCTTGGTTGTTTGTGTTTTGAAGTTAAGTATACTAGTTCTCGCTTACATGTACCTCTTTGGTTGTTCCTCTTCTATTTATATACTCCTGGTCCTCGCTGATAGCCCACTTATTAATCCGGCTGGTGATTGTTCACTTGGCTTCTTCCCTGGCTATAAATCACTTCCCATTCGGCTCCTCGCCAACTGCCGCATGCTTATTAGGAGATTTGGCTTTTAATGATGCAAGATGTAATGTAATAGGATTTTCATATAACAAGCTTCCTATAATATACTTTGCCCTCAAGTAAATCATAGCCATTCGAAACTCATCTCCCAATTTACTATCTTGCATAAGTTTTACTTTGCTCAATTCTCTGTTTACACATTTTACATTACTGCCATCTATTAACCTAAGTCTAAGTGATTGTCCCTTAACGGGGAGAGGGGTTAACCAAATGATGGTTTAAGACATGAGGAGTCATGCCTTTGGCTAGAGGAACTCCCTCAAAAGAGAGTTAAAGCTCTCATTGAGCATAAACTCTACCTCAAGCTTAAACACCACCCCAAAGCCAACCAACCCTCAAAGCAAATTAAAAGTGAAGAAAATGTAGAGGTTATGGTGAATTTCAATGTCAGAATGGCATGTGAAAATGAATGCTAAACATGCAAGCAAATACATGCAATAACATGTCTCGTGCCAAAAGCATTCAAAGCTAGTGAAGAATGACTACTTAGAAGCATGCACAACAATGTTTAAATAGATTAAATCCAGCTCCTAGACAGAGCTTTTTGAACATGCCAAAACAAAGGCCTCAAACATGCTAAGATAGAAGCTCAGTAAGACTAGGAAACATGCACACACAGCTATTTCCACAAACAAGGCACAATTGGCAACCTCAAAAGCAATGAAGAAGTGAAATACAGTAAGAGGATGACAGAGGTTCATGCAATCGAAGTACATATAATGATGCCATGGCATGCAAATCAACACAAGCTGGAAGTATGTTGGAGGCCATGAAACACAAGGCTAGTAAGGCCAACTCACACTATAGCTATACAAAGCAAAAAGCATATATGACCAAAACCAATTTTAAAACAAGAAAGCTTAAAGAATGTCAAAACATTATAAAATGTGGCCAAAGCTAGAGTCAAGCTTAACACAAGCCAGAACAATAGGTTAAAATCATCAAATATAAAGTTAGGTTTAGTAAGTATGATTGGTAACTACAAGTGCAAAAAAACAAGAAAGAAGTGATCCAACCAACCAAAAACAAAGAAAGTTAAAGCAGCCAATACAATAAAGCCTAAAAACATGCTTAAATCTAAGTTACAAAAGGCAGAAAAGCATGCTCTGTTATCTTAGGCCATCAACAACACATGCAAACAAAACACAAGGAGGGCGGCCACCCTCCTATTTGGGGACTTCAAAACCAATCCGCATACCTAATCAAATTCCCTAGAATTCAGAGAAGTTAAAAGGCCAAGAAAAGATTGTTTTAAAGCCTCAAAGTATGGGTTCAAAAGTTGGCTTTTTTCGCAAACTGAAGAGCAAAGCGGGATGTAACCATATCCTTAACTAAACAAAGACTCAAACCATCATTTTAAGACGCAAAAAGAATAGAGTTTTTAGAAGTTAAAACCAAATTTCTAAAACTAGTGTGCAAAGGTGGCCAAACAACTAACTAAAACAAAGCTTTTAAAGAGGGTAAGGCTTTACTAATTCTTTGAAGCACAAAGCCAACAAACAACTCAATTCTCGAAAGCTCAAAACCAAGCTTAAGACCTCAAACCAAGCTTCAAGGACCTCTACCCAAGGTCAAGGTATTTTCGATCAAGGTTCTAGAACAAATGTGTAGAGAATTCTAATTTCTCAAGCAATAAAATCAAGAGAGAGGAGAGAGTAATTTTGCTCACCAAAATTTGTAACCCCTCACACGGGGAGGGACCTCCTTGAGTAGAAATGCAGCCAGCTAAAGCTATTTTCATCCTCATATACACATGTATGAGGGGAGCACCAAGTGTCACCTTAACCTCGTCTAAAAATTAGATCTAAAAAATATCTGGTTGATGACCGAGGTCGGCCTACCATCAAAGGATGGTCGACAAGGCTCATTGGATGGCCGAAGTTTTCCCATCGAATGGCCGGTCGGGCAGCGGCCTAAAAGTGTAAGGCCTTTAAGAAGGCACCTAAAGCCAGCAAGTGCCGAAGGAACAAATTACATGGTCCAAAAAATGAGACAAAAATTGATGCCAGATTTGGAAAGTTCAAACCGCGTATACTCCAGCTGTGGAATTTTAGCGCCGACGCAGCAATCTACACTTTGTCATTCTAGATATACCGCGAAGAACATCCAAGCAAGTCTTGAGGATTTTCTGGCCAAAAAATGGGGTGTCTACAAAGGCTCAAAGTCATTTTCCATGACGTGAGTGAATGTCAAAGCCCAAAGACGACCCTTTTGATGAAGGTTGGAAGACTTGGGCAAACAAACAAATGTACAAACAATTGGTTGAACCTTTTAGGGTTGTCTATGTATCCCTTGAGGGCCTCAAACTCACAGAGTTCAGTAAGCAAGATGCAAAATGATATGCACGTATGCAACTTGAAAGATGGATCGACACCTTATGGCGGTTTAATTATTTTGGAAAATGATCATGCAAGACAGATGCAATAAGCAATAATGAATACAATACGCAAAGATAGCTTAACAAATACATGAACAAACAACACTTCTAACACCTACACCAAAACACGTGTGATTCGAGGAAAGAAAACATCGCCGTGACTCCGTATTTCCGTGATCTCTTAGAAACAAGAAGACGGTAAAATCGCCGGGTCGCAGGTTTCACACGCCCCGAGGTGAAAGCGTGTAAATAGCTTAGGGCTACACTTTGCACATCCGGAGATGGAAACAAAACCGTTTGGGGATAGTGCTTAAGCCACGATTCCAAGAGTTAAACACACCCAAGCGCCGCTGCTTACGCATCTTGGAGATAAAAAAAGTTAATCGATCGATCATGTTTCTTTACACGGCCCCGAGATAAAATCGCCATGACCATAGTGTTTCACGTTTTATCTTGAGAAACAAAATCAATCGGGTCGTGTTTCACACGCCCCAAGATAGTAATCCGCCATTTGTGGTCAATGATTTCACACGCCCGAGAAAGAAACAAATAAAGAGGTAAAAGTGCAATAGATGCAATAAAGTGAACGAAAAGCGAGAAGCTAAGACGTGATGGAGTGCGATAGATGCAATAAAGTGATTGAGTGCGATAAATGCAATAAAGTGAACGTAGCACAATAGATGCACAAAGTGATCGCGAATTCATAAAGCCGCAGTAAGTTCTCCTACCGAGACACGGTAGACACGAATAACTTATCCAACTCCTTCAATGAACCAGGTGACATATAATATCATTTGGTTACAACATAACCAACAGACAAGTACTCTAATCGTATCTCATACGAGAAAGAGGGGGTTTTAACCAGTAAATATCAAATCCTAACACATTTCAATACGTGGGAAGGAACAAAGATGAATTTGAAGTCCAAACGCTGCCTCATGTGAGTGGAAGAAGGTATAATAGAATGATTTCTTTCTTTCTTCTTTTTTTTTCTTGTTTTCAAAAAAAAATGTCAAAAAGATATTTTTTATATAAATACCAAATGCCAGATAAAATATTAAAAAATACACACAGATATATACATACGATATACATAGACATGTTCGGGAATATTCTTTTTTGCTTTTCTGAATATTTTGTTTGTAGCCATAAGCGAGAAAGATGCCAAGTTATTGAGAAGGTGATATTCCTGCTACTTAACGCTAAAGGCGTCATGAAAAACACGTAAAAGAAAGGAAAAACACAAATGCATGGATATGGGTTCGAACCTCTAACTCAAAGTTTCTCCCGAGTCCTCAATCACTAAGCCAAACCACTTTTGACAATATTCAAATAAATATATATATATAGGTATACGAGACATATATACATAAAACCAAAACAAAACAAAAGAAACACTCGTTGTCATGGGGGCTTGAACCTCTGACCTCAAGCTCAACCCCTCAATCCTTAACCACTAAGCAAATCCACTGAGCCCAAGCCACTCTTGTGACCAAATATTCAAACAAATATATATAATGCATAGATGTACAATACATATCACATATATATACATATACAACTCTCCCGCCTCTCTCTGCTTTTTGTTTCACTCTCTCTTCCTTCATCTTCTTCATTAATAAGAAGTTCGTGGGTATGCAATGGCTAGCGATTTCAACTGTCGCTGTGCTCGATCGACAAATATCCAATCTGCTTCGATTATTAATGATCGCCTCACCTTTCTCCCTCTTTTGTCTTCTTCTTAGCTCTTTTTAAGTTGAGGCTTGTGAGAGAGAGAGAGATACAGCAAAGCTTGCAAACTTTATCCGCCACCACTTTACAACCTCTTTCTTTTGCATTCTCTCGCCATGGCTTCTTCACCTGCTTCTAATCTTTTTCCAAACACGAACGAGTCCACGATAGAGGTGGTCGATTCTCGACCGCCTTAACCTCAACCACGAGCTCCTCCTCCTTACTTTTTGAAACTTTGTCACGATGTCAGTTGAACAAATAATGGCGGCACAGTCTAACATCGAAGCAAACTCGTATACGCTGAGGTCATGTGTGCAGACCACATTCGACTACTACTCTAACTTGTCCTGTCGACCGCAGAATGATGTGGAGGTACATCAATTAAATGCACAACTCTCCTCTTCCAACGTATGTACAAAGACAGCTTAGTAGAAATTAAAAGGCCGAAAAAGAAGAACAAAGAGTCGAATGACAAAGCCACCTCGCGGCTCGATTCTCGAAGTTTCTTCGCTCAACCAATTTGATGGCCGGCGAGAATAATCTTTCTAAGCTCGCCTTGGCCAGGCGTAGTCTTCAAGAGTTTCGAAGAGTAAAGATGAAGCAAGGCAACCACGGTAAAGTTGGGCAATGAAGTCGTACAAATGAAGTTTGTAATCTTCGCCCATGAGCTATTGTTCTGAGAAGAAAAAAGAAAAAGATCCTCTCTTTTTTTGTTTTTGTTTTTTTTTTTTGTTTTTGTTTTTTTTTCTTTTATTTTTGTATATATATTTATATAAATTTGATCGAGGTTAATCCTATTAATAAAAGCGAAGTTTTTTTTTTTCTTTCTTTTTTTGCAAATCCAAATGACAATCAGTTTCGAACTAAAAATTAAGCCTCTCGCTGATTATACCACAAATCAAAACTCGATGAAATGACAAAACTTGATAAAATAGACACAAAATGGACACAAGACAGAGCAATACTAGTCGATCACCTGGTCAATTGCTCATCGAAAATGCATTTTGATGATAAAAACTCGATAGTACGGGTATAAGACAGAATACCAATACACAATATAACAGAACAACTTACGAATTATCAGAACAAAACAAAAAAACAAAGTTCCTCCTCTTTTTTTTTTTTTTGGTTTTATTATTTTTTCCTTTGTAGTTTGAACACTTGCTTCAGATAGACTTGTTGTATTATAAGACTTTTCTTTTGTTTTATTGATTTGTAAAACAATGATCCGGGTTGGACCCACCAGTTTGGATGATCTCCTCATAATGTGTGATGAATGGCATGTGATGAATGGTAGCATTGTACCAAGACTTAAAGCTGTGAATACTGTTCTTGCATTCGTTCTTGAATCGGATAACGACCCTAGCGAACAAATATGTAAAATGCAACTCCAATAATAGGAAAGCGAAATGAAAAAAAACTCAAAATACTCAAAGACACTTGAACAAATAATTACTCAAAACATAGCCGCAACATGCGGAACAAAGGGCCAACTTTTTCATTCTGGTTTGGGCCACCACCTAGCTAGACTTCAAAAAGAGGTCATTAGGTCTTTGTCTAGTTGTCTTGCCTTTCAAAACGCCCTTCTATGCCACTAGTTTATTACCGACCTTTCTTTTCAAGTTTTTTGTTGATTGTAATAAAAGCAACTTTGATTTGTATCAAAGATTTGGAGAACTTTAAGTTTGAAATCAATAAAATTAAAGTTGTAAATGAAAATCTTCCTTTTGGTCCAAAAATAGTCTAAGTTGTAAAAGGTAAAATTTGAACAAATCAACTTTTATTAAAACTTCTCAAAAATCATTTTGAAAAGGATCACCACTTGACATGCGGAATCAATCCTAAGGTGTATAATCTTTGGATCAAAAGATCATAACTGCCCCTTGATTGAATACCACTACTCTGCATTGTACCCAGCTTTTCTCTCAGAGTAAAGATCACACCCGAACCTTTAGGTAAATAACAGATAAAGATGACTTGACCAACAAAATGGACAAGACATTTGAGCTGGAATTGATTACAACCGAACTTTAGGATGAAGTTTCCTACGTATCTCGAAGATGGGAATCAGGCCTTACGTAGTTCGGTTCAGTTTCACTCGAGTATTAACTCTCTCTCCTTTTGCACTCTAACTTTTGCCAAGGTCACCTTTTAGGGTTTTCAACCTTGCGAGCTCAGTTTTTCTTCATTTCTAATTTTTTATGCTCTAACTTTTGCTTAGGTCACCCTTTCAGGTTTTCTACCTGTGAGCCTCTCAGAGATAGTATTTCTTCAACTTGTCCATGTTGATCGGTTGGGAAAATTCCAGACCATCTAAGTCCATGAGAATGACTGCTCATCCTTACCAGATAGACTTGATGATGTAAGGACCAGTCCAATTGAGTCTGAACTTGCCCCTAGGGTCATGGATGGGAGCTTGGTTGTCTTTGAGCACCAGATCTCCTTTCTTAAGATTCCTAGACTTAACCTTCTTGTTAAAAGCCTTAGCAATTCTGTGTTGGTAGCCTTGTACATGATACAATACCTTCAGCCTTTTTTCATCAAACAGCATTAACTCCTCAAATCTACTCTATTGCCAGTCAGCCTCTACTATTTGACACTTAGCCATAACCCGTAGTGATGGTACTTCAATTTCAATTGGCAGAACAGCTTTCATACCATAAACAAGAGAATAAGGATTTGCCCATAGGCGTTAGGATTGAAGTTCTATAGCCCCCAAAGTGTGAATGGCAATTTATCTAGCTAGTCTTTATAGGTCTCAACCATCTTACGCAAAAATATGTTTGATGTTCTTATTGGTGGCCTCCATGACTCCATTGGTTTACACGGTCGATATGTAGATGACTTATGAAAAAGCCACATTGTATTTCTCCAACAAGTCTATCACCTCATTCTTGAAGTGGGAGTCATTATCGATATAATTTCGTTTAGGACTCGTGTCGACAAATGATGTTATTTACGATGAACTTAGACACATCTTGTTGCTTTCAACCTTTGCATAGGGCCGGGCTTCCACCCACTTTGTAAAGTAATCAATTGCCACTAGAATGTATTCATGCCGTTCGACCTTTTGTTGTGGCACCTTAGATGACACCGATTCCCCAAAGCGAGAAAGGCCATGGTGAAGTCATGTTATATAGTTTTGACGGGATATTCATTCGATTAGCATGAATTTGGCATTTGTGGCATCGCCAAACAAAACTAATACAATCCTCTTCCATGATGGACCAGTAGTAACCTTGCCTAAGAATCTTCTGGGCTAACATTACTCGTTCATGTAAGCTCCGCACTCTCGCCATGGTTGGCCTCCATTAGGCACTTCGATTCCTCTTTCTCGACACACAACTTGTGCATTCTTAGATGTCCTCTTTTGTACAGTTTGCCTCCGCAGATGATAAATTGAACGGCCATTCGTCGTATTCCCCGTTTTTCCTTGGCATTTGTCCCCGGTGGATACGCCTCTTTTTGCAAGAAGTTCCAGATATCGAAATACCAAGGATTTTTATCTTGCGCTTTATCTATTATGGCGATAGTTTCATAGGCCGGCATGTATTTCTGCTCAATGAGGATTGGACGCATCCAGACTCTAAGCAGGATGTCTAACATGGAAAATAGAGTTGCTAAAGCATCGTCAAACCTGTTGTTCTCTCTCAGTAGATGCGTGAAAGTCATCTTTTCAAACCTAGGAATTAGAACGTCTAGGGTCTGGTGATAGACCTTCATCTTTTCTTCCTTGACTTTCCAGTCTCCATTTGCTTGAGAAACAACTAAGTTTGAGTCCCCGATAACATCCAACCTTTTTGCCCCCAGTTCCAAGGTAGCTTCTAAACCAGCAATACACGCTTCATATTTTGCTTCGTTGTTGGACACTTTGAACCGGAGTTTGAAAGCTAGAGGTATGTAGGAGTCATCAGGTGTTATCAGCAACACATCGATCCCATAGCTGTATTGATTTGATGCTCCGTCAAAGTACATTGTCCAAGTCTTCTCCTCAACTTACAGAATGGCTTCATCTGGGAAGAGGTATTCTACTGCTTCGTCCCCTTCTACCGGGTGATCTGCCAGGAACTCCACTACCGCTCTCCCTTTAACCGACTTGCGAATAACATACTTCAGATCAAATTCAGAGAGAAGAAGCAACCAACGAGCTAGCCTACCTGTAAGCGTTGGTTTCTCAAAGAGATATTTGATAAGATCCAATCTCGAAACCAGAATTACGGAGAGAGCTAACAAGTAGTGCCTTAATTTGCTGGTAGCCCATACCAAGGCTAGGCAAGCTTTCTCTAGCGGGGTGTAGCGGGTTTCATAATCTAACATTTTCTTTGCTCAAGTAATAGATGGCTTTCTCCACCCTATCCTCAGACTCCTGAGCAAGCATGTATCCCATTGTGGCGTCTGTTACTGACAGATCCAAAAGCAAAGGCTTCATCGGCTCTGGCGGCGACAACACAGGCGGATTCTGGAGGTACTACTTGACTTGCTCAAAAGCGAATTGACATTGATCATCCCATTGGAATTTCTTCCCTTTCTTCAGGAGACCAAATAGTGGTTCACAAGTCAAGGTTAATTTGGAGATAAATCGTCTTATGAATTGCACTTTACCTAGAAAGCCTCGCACCTCCTTTTCAGTCCTTGGTGGTGGCATTTCTAGAATGGCCTTGATTTTGGAAGGATCTACCTCAATGCCTCTTTGTGTGATCAAAAAGCCCAGCATTTTCCCTGCCGTTACGCCAAAGGTGCACTTCTGCGAGTTTAACCTCAATCTTTATTTCTTGATCCATTGAAAGAATTTTTCCAGAGTGATGTAGTGGCCCTCTCGATCTTTGGACTTGACTATCATGTAGATCACGCGTACTTCCGACCTCTTTGTGGATCATATGATGTAGAATGGTGGTTGCAGCCCTCTAATAAGTAGCCCCAGCATTTTTCAAGCCAAATGGCATGACTCGGTAGCAATACGTTCCCCACGGCGTAGTAAATGCAGTTTTCTCTCTGTCTTTGGAAGCCATCAAAATCTGATTATACCCAGAAAGCCCATCCATGAAGGAAAGCAGTGCATGGCCTGCAGTGAAGTCTACCAACTCATCAATATGCGATAGAGGAGAGTCATCCTTTGGACTGGCTTTGTTTAAGTCCCGGAAGTCTACACAAACCCGAATTCTGCCATCCTTCTTCGGCACTAGGACGATGTTAGCCAACCAGGTTGGATACTCGGATACTAACAAGAAACCTTCCTCAATCTATTTGGTGACCTCTTCTTTGATCTTTAATGCCCAATCCAATCAAATTCTACGCAAATTTTGCTTGACTGGTTAGACATCAGGGTCAAAAGGGATCCGATGCTATACAATCTTAGGATCGATTCCCGGTATGTCTTCGTAGGACCATGAGAAAACATCTTTGAAATCTTTAATAAAGCGACTAAGTGTTCACACTCCTCCAAAGACAATGTGGACCCGATCTGGACCATGTGTGGATCCTTCTTAGTAGCCATATTAATGGCAATGATTTTATCAATACAGGGTTTAATATACCTCTCCTCCTCTTGATTAATTAAGTTTCAAAACTAGAGGAATTTCTTCCTCTTCGTTTTCATTAAAAGTTTGAAAATCTTGGTCAATGCAATAAATAAACGGCACAGAGATGTATCCAAAATCTACAGAGTTCTCATCCAATAGGTCCATCTCTTCGGTTACAACAAACTCAAAATAAAAGAAAAGAAAGACATAGAGCGGGACCTTGGCATCCGGGTTATCACGAGAATGCGAGACTCAGACCCTCGGTGACTTGAATCTGATCCCGACCCCACAAACTCTATGTAATCAGATTCTGGCTCATCATCCGATTCAGAATTAGAAAGGTAGCCTTTCTCCAGCTGCCAAGTAAGAGATGGTGCCCCTGATGCTTCCAAAATGCCACTGGTTAGGTTCATACCCGATTTTTCCCCGATCATGGAGATGGTAAGGTTATCCCCCAAGCTCTTTGAGTCGACTAGAGGATCTGAAAGGAGACATGCAAGTCTTGCCCTACTCTAAGCTTCGCTATTGTCGAAGTCACTTTCTATGCCCCCTGTTGGCTTTAGCACTTTCGGTTCAACCTTTTCCTTGGCATCACTCTCTTCTTGCAATGCAGTCGAAGAAGATTTGACTGGGGACACCTCGCTGCGAAATTCATCGAGGGCTCGGAAAACTAAAAAGGAAAATCCTCTCCCTCTCGAACAAAGTGACCATTTAGTGTTACGTGGATCGACTGTGAGCGAGCTCATAGCATTTCTGGCACCTTGGCACTAGCTCTGCTTGTCATCTCTTCCCTTTTCTGAACCAATCCTTTTGGTGGGCACATAGCCAAGACCAAAGGCATGCGGATTATGTGTCACATCGGCCAATGTTGTGATGCCCTTGAGCCACTTCTTTCAAGTTCCATTCTTGGCATATGTTGTAGTTTGTTCATGAGATAAATAGGCGGGTGTGACATACATACCCTCATCTACTGCCAAGATGGTTTGCACTACCCGGGCCTCAGCCAGACTAAACCCTGAGAGGAATACATCTTCCTCGCCATGGTCGATTTCCAGTACTAGTGTGGTTACCTCTGGTGGCGGATGGATGGATGAGTTCGAAGACAATTGCTACCCCTTCAGTGAGGGTATTTGACATTTCGTGGAGGGTAGAAGAGCGCTTTCACAAAGTGCGCCGAGGGTCTTCCTAGCGAAGAAGATTGAAGGTGGTCGGGACATCTAGGACATGAAACTACGTGTCTGTTGAGCTAGGCCAACTTTGAACTTGGATTTGTCTTTGTGCCCATCACTTCCCTGCTCATGTTATCATATGCTAGAATCATTTGGGTTGTAGGTGCAAAATCTCTTGGTTTCAAGCCAATAGCATAAGCTATCTGAGGCAGACAGAAAATTGATAGCCGAACCAATGTCTATCAACACCACAGTACCCATTTTCTCTCTTTCGATAAATATGTATAGGGGTTTATTATGTGCTGAGCCTTCCGGCGGGGGTCCTCTCTCAAAAAAGGTTAGGGTTGGGCTGGCGCCACCTGGGAAGGCCAATCCCACAAGCTGTTCAGGGGTGGGGTCAATGGACGATTTAGCATGGTCCATTATTGACAATCTTGTCGATGTACTTTCGGAGGCCATAAGAAGACCAGTTAAAATATCGACTTGAGTTTCTTCGGTTGTTTGGCCTCCCTCCTCTTCTTTGTTTTTCTTTCTGCTTCTCAACCTCTCCATCTTTCCCAGAGGCCTGAGCTTGGTCTAAGGGTGGTGGTTTGAAATACCACCCACTTTTTATCATGTGATCAAGCTCCTCAGTATACAACGTGTTGTCTGGAAGGTACTCACCCCAACCTTCATCGGTGTAAGCCAGGTATAGATCGTCATCCTTCCACCACATGCCTTGGCGTAGATAAACAGTTGTCTAGTTAAGCTTGCAAGGTGTTGAGTCATTCTGACTTTTTACTTGTCTTCCATCCTTTCTCATTCAAACACAGCTTCGTGTTCTATGTTCGCAGTATGCACAGTGCCTAGTCCCTAAGCTAAATTTTCCTCACTGGTACTTTTCAGCGATTTTCCCTTTTCATTGGCCATTCCGGCTACTGCAACAATTCTTGCTCCCTTTTTATCCGATTTTGTTTCAGTTCCTTCCTCCCTGTTGAGTTCATCACTCAACCACCCAAAGTTGTCCGTTGACCTATTGAAATCGAACCAATCAATTTGTACATCTCCTTGATCTTGTTCGTCAAATAACTACAGGTTGTTTAAGTCCTCCTCAAAGTCCACCAGATCATCTAAACCTTGGCTGGGGCCATCCTCCTTAACCACATTAACCTCTGCTATAATTGGCAATACCACTTTCGGTTTGGCTTGATCAATCGGTACAATGTAGCGACACGGATCATACCCCTCCTCAAACAAGTTCTTAGAGTACTCAGGCAATGAATTCGTACTCTCCTTTAAGGTCGACCTCCTTTCTCTCAAGACTGCCATCACCACAGTTTAGGTTGAAGTGTGGATATGTTTATCATGCACAAGTCCGTGCTTTTAGGAATGAACACCGATGCGGGTAGGTGGGAAGGGGTAATATATACTGCGGGGTCATAGGGAAGGGCGGTGTATGGATTAGGTTTAGGTTTAGAGATGGGGAACTTGATTGTGGGGAATAGGGTTTGTAATTGTATTTGGTTTCTCGGTGGTGCGATCACCTTCTTGTCAACGAGGTTTTGAATCTCATGGCGTAGTCGAAGCATTAGTCGATATCATGACCGTGTTGTTGGTGAAACACACAATATTTTCTTTGGGTTGTGTTTGGGTGGAAGAAGATCGAGGCAAGGACGAGGTTCTGATGCGAGGTGCCCTTTTTAATCGGCACTTTCATGGCAGGTTAGGGTCATGTAGAGTGGGGTAAGGTCCTGGGATTAGACGGGGTTGGTGAAGGTTGTGGGTCAGTATTGGCAAAGGATTAGCGGTATTGGTTGTGGTAACAACACTTACATCTGATGGCCTCATAACTGTGCTACCACTAGCAACATTGGAATTGTGAACAAACGACCTTTTGGTTGGCTCTTTATCATCAATAATGAGCCCCTGCTTCATAGCATCTTCAATCTGAACCCCTATTTCATGGAGCTGTAAAAACATGGATGACGGGAGAACAATCATTTTCTGTAATAGCTTGCCTTGGAGATATTGGACGACCATCCTTATCTGATCCTTCTCAGAAGGCCTCGTGGTCATCATCAAGGCTTTAGCTCTCCACCTTGTTACAAAATCAAAGAAACCCTATTTCGATTCTTGATGTGTTGCTTCGAGATCATGAGTTGTGACCTCGATTTGGGTATTGTAAAATCTTGAGCCATGAAAGCTTTGTCCAATTCCTCCCAATTCCATTTCCTTGAATCTTCCAACTTGGCATACCGGATGGCGCTATACGACATAGTGTGACCGAAAAGGATAGCTTTTATGTCTGGTCAAGCCCATGGGTTGCAAAATATCCGAGAACAAATGCAAATTCACCATTGGGTCGCCGGAACCATCAAAGCGATCAATGTGCGGCATTTTAAACTGCTCTAGCAAGGTAACTGTAAACTCGACATACCCTTCCTCTATGTCTGGAATGAAGTTGACTCCTTGTGCTTTTTTGAACAATTTCTCCAGTTTGTTGACCTTAAGCACAGTCGAGTAAACCTCAAATTCAAATGGAGCCTCAGTTCGATATACAGGTGCTTTGGAGGCCTGTGCTAGGATCGGTTCAACTAGATTGCCCTGATTGCCCTGATTTTCCTGGACATTAGCTGTGTGGGCAGTGGCTCCGAGTGTTGGGATACCCGTAGGTGCATGAGCAAGAGGTACATGAGATGCAGAGGCCGCTGCCGGTTGTGGTTGTTATTGTTGCAGCCTGTTTAAAACCTCAGTCTGACAGGTTGTGACTTCAGCCTTTCAAATAGCGTCTTACTGCATGGTTTCAACTGTTTGCTGAAGATGATAAATCAAGTCTTCCATCTTGTGAGGATCTTGTGCCATTGGAGCAATTGGTGATCTCGTGCAGACTAGAAGTAGCAGATTGTCCTTGAGCTTTGGATCTGGTGAATTGAGGGGTGACTCTGAGAAAGCGGGTCGTGAACTATGCCTAACTCTTCTCCGATCTAATGCTTGAGAGCGAAGCAAACACAAGTGCCCTAACAAGATCTCAGGTTACGTAAAGCCTTCCGACACGGGTCGAGTACTTGAGGATATCAGTCTTCTGAAGCTATATTGGTAAACTACCTAGCAAAAAGAAATAATAAAATCAAAATTGGACAACACTTCAACCCTAATTCACAACAATCATAACACATTTAGCTGTAATCCTACTAACTCGTTCTCAAATTCATCTTGATATGAACCATGCATGCAGTCTCACTATAAAAGCACATATCACGTAAAAGCACTAAAACACCCCTATGAGGGGTAGGGTTACTGTCCTAGATTTTTGGCATGATCTAAGTGCACTATTTCAAACAACAAGTTTCACAACATCCTACAAATGGGTGGCATCTGTGCTAAGTTGGAATAGTCACTATAGCTTCATTATATGCAACTAGGTCGAATGGTCAAAAGGGTACCTCGGCAAGATTACCTAATACCTCTCATACCTAACAGAAAGTGAAAAGGTGGATCAAGCGATATGGTAGTAATCCGAGATCCAAGGGTCATGTTCCTATCATGGCGAGCCATGGCGAGTCGACCTTTTGGCAAGTTTTTCGAGCAAGCCTCCGGCAAACCGTCTAGGAATAGCATATGGCAAACACAATGACTTATGTGCACCAATGCAAATGCAATGCAAACAACATATCTAAGTACATACAAATTTACATCATGAGTTTTAAGTCATGTTCTGTAATTATCTCCAACAGAGTCGCCAGAAGCTAGCACTTTTCGCACCCCCTTTAAAAGTCAAAATAATCCTACGATGTCGAACCTGCGGTTCAATCCGATTCCACAAGTGCAATGTGAAATAGATAAACACCAAAGAGTCCAAATTCGTGAATCTTCGAAAAATCGATTTTGAATCAAATTGCCAAAAAATACCGCTTTGCGGATACATAGTTGCCATCTAAATGTTTTATTTTAGGAAAATTTAGGAAACCCATGACTCGTGCCAAGGCCACGATCCGCTATCACCAAGACTATCTCGTCTCGAGAACTTAGAATGCGAGAGGGGAAGGTCATGAATTGAGCACCCCGGCTCCCTCGATCAAAGATCGGCCTTTACTAATCATGATATGAATCTTACTTTGTATTATATGTTCTTGTTCCGATTATTAATCTAGCATTACTATGTGATGCGCACATATAAGTATAGACTAACTTGCAAAAATTGGAATACTTGAGTCATGTTTATTTTCTGAAAAGAATTTGAATTTGCCACTTAAAAAGTGGGCTTAAATGTGCATGGCTCAAATTATTCCAATTCAAGCAATTAGCCTTCATCCACAAGCATACAAGCAGGTATATCAATTAAGCACTTAGCCTCATGGTAAGCATGCTAGATATGACAACAATCACACTCATGCAATATGCTAAAGCAAGTAAAGACTCCCTTCGTACTCCATGCTAAAAAGACATAAGAGAGTTAGAAAAAATACATGATTTCTAACTGTGTAATATGACTAATGCAACACATGCAATATGCAATCAAAAATAGGCTTGGCTACTTAACATGGCATATGAATCACTTGATAACATGTGGTTTAAGCACATATTCAAATGAGTATTAAACTAACAATGCAGTTGGAATGATGAACCGAGTCTCAGTGCATGCAATACAAGTGGATGCAAACATGAAGAATGCTAATTTAAACGTGATGTCCCTATATTAACCATCATAAACAGTTAAATAAAAGGAAGAAAGACATGGGGTTTGAAGACATACACATTAATACACATTATGCTCTCACGAAGGAGAGTCTGAATGAATAAACTAACTAGCTAACTATTTAAGCTAAGCTAATTAATTAACTATTACAAACAAAATGAAATAAATTAACTCACAATTAATTAACTACTTTAGCTAATTAAATAATTACAACACAAGTATAATTAAAAGAAGTAAGTAAGCTAAACAACTAATTACTCCACCTCGGGAAGCGAGGAATGTTCATGCGCATGCTCGATTTCCACCCAAAAAGCCACTGTTTTGTTTCTAGAGAGCCTCTGTTGCACAATAGAACACATACATTGTTGCCCACTTCCAGAATGGTTCTACTCGGCCAAAGGTACACACTACTGAATTTTGCATTAGTGGCCGACGGCCACTGGTGAGGGATGTCGGCCATCAAAGGTGGTCTGCCGACCACTACTGGCCATGGAAAGTGGCTTGCTAGCCACTGTTGCCCAGTTTACCTCATTGCAATAAAGGACAAACAGAGCATGCACAGGGTATTCTCCAGGGTTATCTACATAACTCACCCCTCCTTTTCATGAACAAATCAAAGGAGAAGTAAACTTAGGCCACAAGCCACTAACTCAAGCAATTTCATTGCATGATGGCTTGTGAATCAATGTGTGCAAGTTCAATAAATGCAACAAATATGACTCTAACATCTTCCCTTTCATGAATTGATCAAGGGAAGTGGTGACCTTGGAAACTCGAATCATTTCATCGCTAATGAGTATAAACTGTCTCAAGTTTCCATGTGTTCAATTAACGTCTAATTGAACACAACCAAATTATTATCTTGCACCATTTTAGCCTCAATTTTAGTTACTCAATTTTAAATTACCATCTGTTCTTTAATTCATTAAGTCCAATGGTGAGTTTAAGTCCTCTAAATGGAAAGAAGTGTCAAGCAAGGAGTTGTTCTTGGCATAAGAGAAATGTAGCATACAGTAATGAACCTCCGAAGAGATTATATCATTTAGCATGGAAGGTCTCTTTCTCATGCTAAAAGCAACATATATGGGACATCAATTCATCACTTTCAATTAGATTACAACAATATACAATATAACAATAAATCAAAGCAAAAGAGATAAATAAGTAAGAAATGCAAGAAAATGAAATGTTTGTAAAATTCACCTTCCAAGGAAAGTATGAACTCCTTAGTTCACAAACTCCCTCTTGATCACCCTCAAGTGTAGGAAGTGTATTCTCAAATCCTTAATTCGAAATTATGAAGTTTATGGTATGTGTTGGCCCAAGTTGAAATATTTTCTTTTTTTTCTCTAACTTTTTCTAACTCTCTTTAATTCTTTTCAACTTAGCCCCCCTCCTTTGCTGAGACTCCATTGCTTTATATAAGCAACAAAACAACATATAATAAATATATATATACCTTATGTTGTTTGATTTGGATATCGGCAGCCGAGGGCTGACCGACATCAAAAGATTTTTATAATATAATATATCACATATATAAATTATACAATTTATACCAAAATACTACACATATAATATAATAATATAACTATATATAAAATACTAAACATATAATATAATAATATAACTTTTTATTATTTTATTTATATATATAATATATAATTTATACCAATTTATATAAAAAAAACACCAAAAATATGAACAAACACATAAAATTATGTAAAAATACAAAAATACTAAACTAATGAAATATTTAGTATCTTAAAACAATTTGGCCATAATGGTGAATATTGGGATTAAAGTTCAAATTTCATCTCTCTTACTGAGGATTCTGTGAGAAAAACATTCTACTTGTCATCATCGGGTAATCAAAAGACAGCACCCAAGTCTTAGGGCCGGTCAAAATGGGGTGTCTACATCGCCGAAGCGAAGCCAAGGTAATACTGGATTTAACAAACAAGAAACAAGGTTGAGGGTTGCACAGGCAGTCACCACGGTGTTTAGGATCCCGATTTATAAAGTTCTAGAAAGGACCAAGAACCAGCCATATTATAGAGCGTCGAAGAAGATTCCTGACGAATTTATGGGAAGAAGTCTTGGGAAGCACTGTGCTTACCACAATGAGGATGGGCACTTGACTCAGGGGTGCAAAGCCCTGAAAACACATTTGGAGGACCTATTCAGACAGGGTCACTTGAGGGACCTAGTAGAGGAGGCTAGAATGAGAAAAGAACAGGTGAGACTACCCCAGGCACCAACAGCACCACCTCCACCACAACCACAGCAAGCAGATGAACCTCGAGTGATCAATGTGATTCACTCGAGCGTCAATGAGAACGAGGCACGTGGGGAGACTCAAAGGGTGAAACACTTACAGCATGTGTATCAAGTCCAGTAAAAAAGGCCTAAGACAGATAAGTGCCAGGGACCAATGGTGTCCTTTACTGAAGCCGACCTAGACATGGTGCAACATCCACACAACGATGCTCAGGTAGTAACCCTCAAAATTGGAGAATGCCAGGTAAGGCGCATTCTGATTGACCAATGCAGCTCTTGTGACATCATGTATGTCAGATGTTACAAGGAGCTTGCCTTCACCGAGATGATTTGGAGCAGTCCGATAGCCCAATGGTCGAGTTCAATGGAATGTTGACATGGCCTTTAGGAGTAATAAATTTAGAGGTGTAGGCAAGCACCAAGAAGGTAAGCACAGAGTTCACAATAATTGATACCCCTCCCCTTATAATGTTATCTTGGAAAGGCCATGGTTGCACGCAATGAGAGCTGTTCCCTTAACATTGCACCAGCTGTTGTGGTTCCCAACGAAGCATGGAATTGAGAAGGTCGGAGGAGATCAGGTGCAAGCAAAAAATTTCTCCATGGCAGTAATGAAATCCACCTGCAACGTGCGAGAGGTGGAAATAGTAGAAATTGAAGATGAGGACATGGAGGTCTTGGATGACGTTGGCAAAGAACCGGTCGACAAAAGCGAGGAAGCCTTGAACAAAATTTTGGTCCAATAAGGAGATGAAGAGCGCTTCTTCCTTCTTGGCTCAAGCTTGGCCGAGGAGGAGAAAAGGGAGTTAGAAGCTTTCTTACGGACCAACATAGAAGTATTTGCCTGGACACCATATAAGATGCCAAGCATTGACCCTGAGGTCACGTGTCGTATGCTCAATGTAGATAGGTTGGCTAAACCTATCATACAACAAGCGAGGAGGCTGACGTTGATGCATGTTAAGGTAGTTGAGTAGGAAGTGGACAAACTGCTAGAAGCCAAGGCCATTCGCGAGGTGAACTACCCTACTTGGCTGTCCAACACTGTGGTGGTGAAAAAGAAGAATGGCAAGTGGAGGGTGGAGTGGATTCCATTTCAAGGCATGGAAAGATGAGCTTCCTGGATACTTACAGAGGATACCACCAAATAGCAATGTATCCCCCCGATAAAGAGAAGACTGCATTTATCACCCAAAAGGGTTGTATTGCTATAGAGTGATGCTTTTCGGGTTGAAAAATACAGGAGCAACCTACCAGAGGTTGGTGACCAAGATGTTCAGACATCTGATTGGCAAAACAGTGGAAGTGTACATTGATGACATGGTCATGAAGACCAAAGAACCTGAGAATCACCCGGTAGACTTGAAGGCAATTTTTGACATCCTAAGGACATATCGGCTCCGACTTAATGCTTTGAAATGCGCATTTGGAGTCGAGTCTGGTAAGTTCCTGGGATACTTGGTTACCAGAAGGGGCATCGAAGCAAGCCCGGATCAATCTAAGGACATCCTTGACTTGAAGAACCCGACGTCAGCAAAACAAGTGAAGATGTTGACCGGAAAAGCCGCAGCACTGAACAGGTTTATAAGCAGAAGTTCAGATAAGTGCAAACCATTTTTTAGTCTGTTAAAGAAGGCCATAGATTTTTTGTGGACAGAAGAGTGCAAAGTCGCCTTGGCCGACTTGAAAAAATACCTAACAACAGCTCTAGTTTTGTCAAATCCAGTACCTAAAGAGGAACTATTCTTATACTTGGCCGTTTCAAAGCACGCAGTGAGTGCAGTGATAATCAGAGAAGATGAGGGAGAACAAAGGGCAATATACTATGTGAGTAAAACCTTAGCAAGTACAAAGACTAGATATTTACCCTTGGAAAAGTAAACACTAGCCCTGGTGATGGCTTCAAAAAAAAATGAATCACTACTTCTAAGCCCACAAGATTGTGGTGTTGTAGACACCCCATTTTTTACCATCCTCAAGACTTGGACGTCACCGTTGGAACACTCGGTGATTATCTATGTTTGTGTTCGTTTGGAGTTCCCGGAGTTCTCATTTGCGGCCGCCTCGGGATCTCCGAACTCGACCCGATTGTGTTTGGTTTTGCACCAAACACTTGTGTTTTGCCATGAAAGGGAGGAATGCCTTATGAGGCATCCTACACACCACCGTGGGGCTAGAGGCCACTTGTATTTGAAGCTTTATCGGCACTTTATTGTGCCGATCGCACTCTTTGTGCCGACCAAGCCTGTTTTTTCAAAATGGTACTCTTCTTGGGCGAAACCTTTACACTTGCTTTATCGGATATTTTCTTGCAAATTGTAAAGTTTTTGCTCCCTCCATACGTGTATGGAGGGATGAGCCCTTTGCTTAGTTGCTAAGTTTTCCTTGCCTATAAGAGAGCTCTTCCTCTTGGCTCAAGGTTAGCATTTTGGAAGGCAAAACCAAAGCTTATATCTATATATCTGTGTGATATATCTTCTCTCTCTATATTCTCCCTCTCTCTCCTCTTGTGTGTGTGATTTTAGGCCAAAAAGTGTGATTTTACCTTAATTTTGCACCATTACACACACCTTTACACCTTAGTTCGAGATTGAGAGACTTGGGAGGTTGATTGCTGTGGTTTTGAGCTGGTTTTGATCACTGAAGAGTGGCTGGAACCTTTGTTCTTCAAAGGATCTTCAAGGGTAAGAACTTCACTTTATATTCCCCAATCTTGCAACAAGTTTCTACCCCTTTTGCTTTATGATTTGAGCTTTGTGTTGAACTGAAAAAATCCTTGTTTTTACTTGCTCTTGAACCTTCATTAAGGTCACTTTTTGGTTTGAGTGAAAACTCACCTTCTTAGGCTTTGCTTTGGCCATTTTAGCCCTCTTTTCTTAAGACTTTGTTTACTTGGTGATTTGGTCTTCTCACCACTGAAAACCAGTGGGTTTTTAGTGGTGAGGAAGGTGGTTTCAAGTCTCATATAGGGGAGAGACACCCCTCTCCCCTTGGCCCTTTGTTTGCCTTCATTTTTGGCTCATGAGGTAACATGTATGCATGCTTGTTTTAGCTTCATTTCAGAGACTTTTTGGGTGTTTGAGGCCATGTTTTGCCTCTATTTTTGGTCGGTTTTGTAGCCCTTAACATGCCTCTTATGTTTGCTTTGGAATGCTCTCTTGTGCCTAGAAGTGTGCCATATATCTAAGCCTTGATACTTGCATGTTTTAGTTTGATTTCATGGAGATAATAGCATCATCTTGCCATGTATAAGGGCTGTGAGCCACTGTCTTGGACCCATTTGGCATGCTTGGTTTGGTTGTCTTGCATTTTGGCTTGTAGGCCTTGCTTGTATGAAGCTCTAGTATGCATGCTTGCTTGCATTTGGCCTCATTTCAGAGCTTTCTTGAGTGTTTTAAGTCATGTTTAACCTCTGTCTAATATGGGTTTAATGGCCCTTAGCATGCTTCTTACACTTGCTTTGTAATGCCTCGTTTGGCCTAGAATTGTGCCATATGTTTAGCCCCATATATCTCCATGTTTTGGCTTAGCATAGTGGAGCATTTAGCCTTGATTTGCCATGTTCTAGGGCTGTGAGCCACTGTTTTGATCATATTTGGCATGATTAGTATGGTTACTTTGCATGATGGTTTGTTGGCCTCAAGAATATAGTCCATGTGCATACATTGGTTAGCCTATTTGGATGATTTGGGATCATTTGGCATGCTATTTCAGACCTTAATCCATGCTCACATGTCTAGATTTGTTATCTCTCTTCATGCTTTAAAGGTGTGCCCTTTATGCTTTAAAATGTACATTGTGTGCATTCATGCTTTTGGGACTGTTTTGGGGCTGCCACATGAGGGATTTGGGTGCCATTTTCCATGCTAAAATTCTGTTTTTGGTTATTAGATTCATGCCATGAGTGGTTGCGTAAATGTTGGTTAGATGCTCTCTTGAGTGCCCTTGGTTTTGGGCTTGAGTGGTTTGCATATTTGTGTAGTGTTTTCTCTATGATTTCAGCCCACTTCAGTCACTATTTTGGGGAAGTTTGAGGCCTCCCCCATGGTGGTTAAGTCCACTACTTTAGGCTCATTACGTATTATTTGCATACTTGGTCCATTAGATGTTATAGCATATTGGTCCCATTACTTGATTGGCTCATGTTCGTATGCCATTCATACCTTGTTTGCCTTAGCATTTTGTATGCCCATTGTGATAGTTGCATGATGCTTGATGTGATTGCATCATATTTCTCACTGTTGCATCATTTGAGCCATGTTGCGTTCATGCATTCCATGGCTTGGCTTGGGGATTGTCAAGCCAAGCATAGGATTGAGAGGAGTTCACACTCCAAGTGGTGTAACTCACCTCAATTCTTGGTCACCAAGGCCTTGGACCAACACATGATAAGGCTTTGGATTTCATTTGCTTGTGTTGCATGCATTTACATCAAAATGCAACCTTGGTTCTTTGGGCTATCGTGCATCAAAATGCACCATTGGTGGCCCAAGAACCAAGAGTCTTACCTCCTTGAGTCCCCAAGCATGATAGGAGGCAATGACCATGCTTACATGTCCCCCAAAACCCATGCCATGCATTCTTTGTCTTCTTCTTCTTTGTCAATCTGTCTGCTGCAGGGACTTTCTGCCGGCCGGCAGTTTATTGTGCCGATCGGCACTGTTTTTATGCCGATAAACCCCACATGCAGCCGGTGGTCAATTTCAGCAACCGGTGATCACTTCCCCCAGCCAGTGGGTTATTGCAGATCATTTAGAAGGTGTCCTGAAGCTTTGGGAATTTTTGGAAAGGCAGGGCAGTAAAAACAGAAGCAGCAATGCCATGACACGGATTTTCCGGGCAAGACGGATCGAGCACGCATCATTCGCACATCCCAAGGCAGGGCTGAGGCCCCATTGCATTTATTTATTTATTTGCTTTGATTTTAATAGTTAGAATTTTGTAATATTTTATTTATTCGTTTATCTATTCGGTCTGTATTATTATTTGGTCCCTCCGAGCGAGGGCAAAAATGTAATAAGTGTGTGTGAGTGGGTGCATGTCTTCCAATCCCCACTTCTTTCTATCCCTTTTATTTACCTGCTTACAGTGGTAGATTAGGGCATACTTATTTTTAGCATACCTTATGCAATGCATGTGTGCATTCATGCATTTGTTTACATGCACCGGGCTCGGTACATCATGCAAACTGCATCGTACTTTCAATTCCAAATTGAATACGTGATAGTTGTTGCATCTCATGTGCCATGTTTAGGGTTAGCCGAGCCTACTCTAGATTACATCTCTGTGTGTGATGCATTAGCCATTTAACATGAACTAGGACACGCATGTTTGCTAACTAGTTTCTTGTTTTGGCACGGAGTACGATGTAAGTATTTATGCTTTAGCATATCACATGCGTGTAAATGTTTCCATGACAGTATGCTTGCCATGTGGCTAAATGCTTACATGATAAACTGTTTGAATGCCTGTGGGTGGAGGTTGGGTTGCTTGAGTTGGGATAACTCGTTGAAATCCGTGTTTTAGCCTACTTGCGAGTAGCAAAATCCAACACGTTTTTCGAGACAAAACGGATATGCAATGTTTATTTCCAAATTAGGCAATCTAGTCTATACTTTTGTGTTGTGCGCATCACGTAGTAAATTCTAGGTTAATAACCGGAATAAGAACGCATAAAGTTTTCAAAAACGGATATCACGGTTAGTAGAGGCCGGTCTTGGACCGGCGAAAAGAATGCTCATAGTGACCTTCCCGATCGTACCCAAGCTCGAGCCAAGACCACTTTGGTGATAGCGGACATGTGGCCTTGACAAGGAGTCAAGGTTTCCTAAATTTCCCATTTTAAAAAAAAAATATTTAGGTGGCGACTCATGTCTGCAAAGCATGATCCATGTTTGGCACTACTTTTCAAAAATCTATTTTCTCAAGCGATTTGCGGATTCGGACTCTTTGGTTGATTTAGAACATAACCAATCGAGTCGAATCATGGAGCGAGGTCCCCGCGACGATGATTTCGCAACTTCTCTTTGAGGATTTAGAGCTTGACTCGAACTTCGTGATATCTAGTTTTGATTTCACTTATGTGTTTCTTTGCATTGCATGTGCATTAGTGCGCCTAGGACACCGTGTTGGCCATCTGCTATTCTGGCGGTTTCTTGGGCTTGTCTTGTCAAGACATGTCCATAAAGGTGACGGTTCTTGGGCTTCTGCGATATGGGAACACAAACCCGATTTTAGGGGCACCCTTTTCGACCATTAGACCTAGTGCATATTCGGATCCATAATGACCATTCCAAACTAGGACGCGAGGTTGCTTACGATTTTAGGTTGTTTGAAACATTGCGTGCGTAGTGAAACCCTAGCTCGACAAAATAGGGCAGGGAAACCCTACCCCAACATAGGGGTGTATTGGCTCTCTTTACATGCTATGTGTTTTGGAGTGTGTCTCTACAGGAAATCGTGTATCGGTTTGCAAGATTAGGCATCGAACTGAGGGCACCAACTTGATATTGTTGAGAATTAGTTATCTGTGGGTATCGATTGAGACTTTGGGGCGAAGATTGAAACGATGACGGTGTTTGAAAGCAGTGTGCGGTTTTGGCTATATATTATAAATCCCGTGTGTTGTGTGTTTATTTATTTTATCTTGATTATCTTTGTCCAATTTTACGCTTATTTATACACTTTATTTATCTTTTTATTAGGGGTAGTTGAGCACGATTACTCTGACGATAGATATCCCCAAGCACCACAGGTCGAGGTAGTCGACTCCTTGATCGAGGATCGATAGATGGACAACGATGTACTACTACCCCGGTTACTAAGGAGTCGATAAGGCGAAGGACATCACTACTGATCGATTCGAGAGGGCTTTGTCTACCCCTGTGCTCGATGAGATCGGGGTTTTGTGTCACCTGAGAGAGGAATATATACGATAATCAACGAGCGAGGATAGTATGGCTAGTTTGGAGGAGATGGTGCGCCACCTTCAAGAGAGCATGAAAGCAATCGTGAGATGCGTCCGTCGGCGAATTCGCGAACAGCGAGCCAGATTGTGAGAAAACGGCGAAGACCATTGCGGTGGAGCAATAAGCGAACATCTGCCGCATCAAGCTCCTTCCCACGGAGTTCCCAACGTCGGGAGGCGACCAATGTTGACGATCTGAGCGCCCACAGGACCACCCCACCTCCAACCCTACCCCAAATTCAACCTCAACTATCAAAAACACCCACCAATCTCGGACTCTCCCTTTGAGTTCGAGGCGATCCCAGCACTCAAATTGAGCAAGCTTGAAAAGTTATTCAAGAGATCCCAAGGGGTCAAGACTATCCCGATATTGAAGATGGTTACTTGGCAATTTGGTTGTGTTGCCAAGCAATTCAAAATGCCTCATATTGATCAATTTGATGGAGTGCAGGGACCCCATGGTACATAAAATTTTTTGGACGTTCTAAGGCCAATGGGCCTCAAGAGCTTGAAGTTGTCTCTATTTGGTGGGACCCTATCGGTGTGGCGTCTGCATGGTATGCTAAGCTAGATGATGGCGTTAAGAGAAATTGGGGACGAAATAGTGAGGCCTTCATCGCCTGATATTCATACAACACCTGATTGAGATCACTACCCGTGATCTCGAGACAACAAAGCGAGAGCCTAAGGAGAGTTTTCGAGTTAAGTAACGGATGGAGGGCCAAGGCCGATGATGACCTTGAGGCCTACGGACAAAGACTAGATTCGGATGATTGTGCGCAATCTGGTAGAAATTGATGCAAAAGATGATAGTAGTCCCATTTCCACCTTTTCGACCTACATGAAATGGGGTGCAGATTGAAGATGCCTTGAAACAAAATTTGGATTGATAATGATGGGAGCAACCGAAGGACATTCAACCGCAACACTAATGCAGAGGAGTGGTACATCTGCCACGAGCCTCCGTGACCATGGTCACCACTAACCCCCACAAAGAAATCTGGCTGACCGCCATTCTCGGTGCGTCTGGAAGCAACCCAAACAACCAAATACCCACCCAAAACTCTGAACTTTCGGTCCACTCTATATGCCCCTATCAAAGCTCTGGGGTGTTGATCAGAAAGGGCACTGAGGCCCACAGGCGCGACCCCTACCGGAAAAACTCCCTCCTACCCATAACTTGACCAAATATTGTGCATTTCATCAACAAAGCAGTCCACGACACCGACGGTGCTTCGGTTACGCCATGAAATTCAAGACCTTATCGATAACGGGGTGATTTTGCCTCCCGAGAAGCCCAATGTTACTACAAATCCCCTCCCTGCACATAACCAAGCTCCACCACCTAAAAGACTTAATTTCATCCATACTAGGGCCGTGTCTTATGACCCTAGTGTCTACATCACACCCACCCACTTGCCTAAACCAGAGGTGTTCCTCCCCCAGTGCACTGACTTGTGCATGATGGACATCTCCGTAACCCAACCCTAAGCGGCGGTGGTGACCCGAGAAACGAGGAGAGAAAGACCGAAGGAGAAAAGGGTTGTTGAATCGAGTCTGCGGAATCTGGGAGTTCTGATGGGGAAGACATCTGATCAGTGACTACATCTCGTTGATAGGCCAAGATAGGCCGGGATGGAGCTATAGCAGGGGAGGTGCATGATCAGGAGATAGTGCAGGACGAGGAATCGATGATGTAACAATAGAGGAGGACTGGCCAATCTCCAACTTCGGCGACCAATACCGGAAGGACCTGGCGATTCGTGGTTCAATTATGAGGATTGATAGAAACTACCGGGTGGTTGGACGAGCGACCCTATGTGGTAGGAGAATTTGAGGCGACGAGCTTCGGCGAGGAATGAGAATATCGGCGGCGGAAGAATCGAAAGCGAGCATATTGCGGAGGGTCGGTGTTAAGAATTTCGCCCAATTGGAACATTTTGAGTCTGAAATGAATGAGCGATCAACTATGTCGGAACAAGCAAGTTCGAGGATTAGAGAATCGGGGCAAAAGGCCCATGTGGGAGGCGAAGCTAGCGTGTGCACCTGAGAGAATCTTTGCGGGTATGTGGATGGAAGGTGCTACGGTCATCTGACGGAAACGTGACCAGAATGTGGTGGGAAGGCGAGGACCTATGTCTTGCCCATACGGATGAAGATTGGGGAATAACCAACGATAACACTGGTACCTTGGAGAGGTTGACCACGTGTGTGGGCGGTACTTCAAACCCCACACTTTGATCAACGAGGCCTCGGGAAAGGATAGGGAGAGAGCGAAGAAAAAAGCAACTTCGAGGATGAGGCCGTATTAAGGCAGGTTGAAAAAGATACAAGCGAGACATCTCTATCGAGGGAATTTGCTTATGGCTTCTCGAGAGTGCATAGGGAATTTGTTTTATCGACCATGGATAAAAAAGCTTTCAATAGAAACAACACGGAAACGACTAGTGGGGTTAGTCTTTCCGGAGGAGTGCCCGATGTTGGCGTTCTTGATAAGGAATTACGCTGAGGGCACAAATCACAACAAGCCACTCTACATCTCCGTAGAGTCACGAGGATAAATGGATACCGGTGGTACTTGTCGACCAAGATTACGCCATCAACGTCTGCCCGGCAAGGACAGCATATGCCATTGGTTTGAAAACTGCCAATTTCGTACCGACGGCCCAGGTGATCCGGGCATATGATAATACAAGTAAAGAGGTGATGGGAACGGTAAAAGTATAGACTAAAGTTGGGCCTGGGCAGCACGAAATAGATTTCCATGTCCTGGAGGTGCCCGCGACCTTCAATTTTCTTTTAGGGCGGCCGTGGCTGCATCAGGTGAAAGCAGTATCATCTACTTTGCACCAAATGGTGAAATACCCCTATGGGAAGGGAGTAGCCATTGTTTTTGGTAATTCATCGATCCATCCACCACCGGAGGTATCTACCCCTGTTCTAGAAATTGAGCACGGGATGGAAGACGTGTTTATGTCCGGGTTTACCCTAGCGTGAGGTGGTGGTCTGAGAACATCATGGCGATTAATGAAGGGATATATGTCTTGTGAGCGGTATACCTCATGAACAAGCTCCAACACATCCGGGATGGGATTGGGAAAGAGTGGTCGGAAAGGCGTTGACAACGGCGAAGTGCCACACAACCCTCACACCTTTGGATTGGGTTATCGCCCACCAAGGAAGATT
Organism: Camellia lanceoleosa; assembly: GCA_025200525.1. NCBI lineage: Eukaryota > Viridiplantae > Streptophyta > Magnoliopsida > Ericales > Theaceae > Camellia > Camellia lanceoleosa. The sequence goes on along the minus strand of CM045771.1, from coordinate 126,390,369 downwards.
GGATAAGGAAAGGAAGGAAATGTTTGGAAGAGCGAGAGCAAAGCAATGGCAAGCCTTTTGAGTTGATACATCGGCCCATCGGGTACCCTAAGCGGACACTTCGTCAAGGAAGGAAGATTTTCCGATACGTGGTTTCGAGCCATGGTGAATAAAGAAAAAAGCATGCGGGATTTGAAATTTTCTTGATTTGCGATTATCTGGGGTTGATGTTCTTGAAGAAGCGAGCAGACCCGACAGTTGAAATTTGAACATAGCAAGGAATTGGAGTCTGCGGACCTGAGTTTGAAATGGGGTAATTGGCATGTCTACTTTCAGATCCTTTGATCAACCAGGTGTGCTTAGGGGATGACTCCTCGGTGTCCATGATCGGAGATGAAACGGCTGCGGGCCTACCATCAGCTATTTTGGATGCATCCATCGCACCCTCTCTCATTTGGCAATATGAAGAGGGATTTTTATCAAGCAGCACCGGGTCAGGTAGTGAGCCGGAATCTGATTCCACTGAGTCTTGTGAGTTGGAATCAGGTTCCAGCTCGTCTGAGTCTGAGTCCGGTATTCCTGGGAGTGATAACCCGGATGCCTGATCTGTCGGTCGTCTTTTCTTTCTCTTTTGAGTCTGTTGTAATGAGAAGAATCGGACGGTTTGGAAGTATCTAATGAGAATGAGGTGCTATGGTTTCAGTACTTTTACGTGCCTTTGGTTTATTGTTTAAATCGGGACTTTCAAAATTTTGATGAAAGCAGCGACGACGAAATTCCTCGGTTTTGCAGCGACTAATTGAACAAGAGCAAGAGGTTTGTTAAACCCTTAATTGATGAAATCACTCCGTGAATATTAGTCTTGAGAAGACCCGTAATTTGGTCGGATCGGGTCCACGTTGTCTTCAGAGGAACACGAGCGCTTAGTCGGTTTATTAAAAGATTTCAAAGATGTTTTCGCGTGGTCCTACGAAGACATGCCTGGAATCGATCCTGAGATCGTACAGCACCGGATCCCTCTTGACCTCGAGGCTCGACCTGTCAAACAGAAGCTTAGAAGGATCCGCCCTGATTGGGCCATTAAGATCAAGGAAGAGGTCACCAAGCAGATTGACGCAGGCTTCCTGTTGGTATCTGAATACCCGACTTGGTTGGCCAACATCATTCCAGTGCCAAAGAAGGATGGCAGAATCCGGGTATGTGTGGACTTCAGGGATTTGAACAGAGCCAGTCCGAAGGATGACTTTCCCTTGCCGCACATCGACGAGTTGGTGGATTTCACAACAGGGCATGCTTTGCTCTCGTTCATGGATGGCTTCTCAGGCTACAATCAGATAGTAATGGCAGAAGAGGGAGAAGGCGCTTTTACCACCCGTGGGGTACATATTGCTCTGAGTGATGCCATTTGGGTTGAAGAACGGCTGGGGCTACATATCAAGGCTGCAACCACAATATTACATGACATGATCCATAAAGAGGTCGAGGTGTATGTGGGCGACACGATTGTCAAGTCCAAAGAAAGAGGGCCACTACACCGCCTTGCAAAAGTTTTCCAAAGGATCGAGAATTTAATTGCGGTTGAATCCTCGAAATGTCGTTTGGTGTTCTGTTGGGGAAAAATCTTTGGGATTTTTATTACACAAAGGGGCATCGAAGTCGACCCTTCAAAATCAAGGCCATCTTAGAAATGCCACCACCAATAGTGAAAAGGATGTGCGAGGCTTTACGGGTAAGTGCAATTCATAAGGCGGTTCATCTCAAAACTAACCTTGACTTGTGAACCACTTTTGGTCTCTTGAAGAAAGGAACAAAGTTCAATGGGACGATGCCAAGCGCATTTGAGCAGTTAAAGAGTATCTCTGAGAATCCACCGTGTTGTCACCACCAAAGCCAGAAAACCGTTGATCTGTGCATCGATGTTGAAACCACAATGGGCATGCTCGCGCAAGAGTCGGAAGATAAAGTGGAAAGGGCCATCTACTATCGAGCAAGAAGATCTTTGGATTCTGAGACCGCTATACTCCGCTAGAAAGCTTGTTTGGCCTTGGTATGGGCTACCGGGAAGGCTGCGGCACTACTGTTAGCCCACTCTGTAATGTTGGTTTCACGACTTGATCCCATCAAATATCTTTTCGAGAAACCGGCTACGGGTAGGCTAGCTCGTTGGTTCTTTGCTCTCGAATTTGACCTCAAGTATGTGACACATAAGTCAGTAAAGGAGAGCGGTGGCGAGTTCCTTGCCGACCACCGGTTGAAGGGGATGAAGCGGTTGAGTACCTATTCGAGATGAAGCTATTTTGCACGTCGAAAATGAGACTTGGATGATGTACTTTGTGGGCGTCAAATCGTCGATCTGCGGAATAGGGGTGTTCGATGGCGCTGGCGAATCCGTATCCTTTAGCATTCAAGCTTGGTTCAAGGTCTCGAACAATGAGGCAGATACGAGGCATGTATTGCGGTCTGGAAGGCCCTAGAACTAGGGGCAAGGCGATTGGACGTCATTGGAGATTCGAACTTGGTTGTGTCTCAAGCGAAAGGAGATTGGAAAGTGAAGGAGGAAAAGATGATAATATACCACCAGACCTTGGATTTGTTAATCCCTCGGTCTGAAAAGCTAAATTTCACTCACCTAGTGAGAGAGAACAACGAGTTTCTTGATTCGTTAGCAACTCTATCTTCCATGATAGACATCCCATCTGGGGTCCGGATCGTCCGGTCATTATTGACCCGAAGCTTGTACTGCCTTATGAGGCGATCTACGCCATAGGCGAGGCGAGGATAACAACCCTTGGTATTACGACATATGGAACCTCTTGGAGAAGGAGACATATCCACGAGGGCAAATGCCAAAGACAAAAGGGCAATCGGAAGAATGGTACATTGGGTTTATCATCTGCGAGGGTAAATTGTACAAGAGAGGTCATCTGGGGATGCACAAGCTGTGCGTGGTAGCCGAAGAGTCGAAGCGCCTAATGGAGGCTATCCATGGAGGAGAATGCGGGGCACACATGAACGGGGTAATGCTGGCGCGTAAGATCCTCAGACAAGGCTACTACTGGTCTACCATGGAGGAAGATTGTATCGGCTTTGTTCGGCAATGCCACAAGTGCCAGATTCACATGAACCGGATGAACATCCGTAGTCAAAAGCTGTACAACATAGCGTCGCCATGGCCATTTTCGGTTTAGAATTAGCGTGATTGGAGCTGTTACTCCGAAGGGGTCGAATGAGCATGAGTTTATCTTGGTAGCAATAGATTACTTTACAAAATGGGTTGAGGCCCAATCATATGCCGTGTTGAAGGCTTCGCAGGTTGCAAAGTTTATCAGGAACAACATTATCTGCCGTTATGGAGTCCCGAACGAGATCATTTCAGACAATGGTTCTCACTTCAAGAAAGAGGTGATTGATTTGCTGGAGAAGTATAATGTGGCTTTTCATAAGTCATCCACATATCGACGCCAGAACCAACGGGCGATTGAGGCCGCCAACAAGAACATCAAACACATACTGCAGAAAATGGTGGAGACCTATCGGGACTGGCCAGATAAGTTGCCGTTTGCTCTGTGGGGCTACCGAACGTCGATTAGAACTTCTACAGGGGCGACCCCTTATTCCTTGGTATATGGGATGGAGGCTGTTCTACCCATTGAGATTGAGGTTCCGTCATTGCGAGTGTTGGCTGAGTGTCAGATAGCTGAGGCAGATTGGCAGCAGAATAGATTCGAGGAACTCATGCTCTTTGATGAAAGAAGGCTGAAAGCACTGTACCATGTCCAAGGTTATCAACGCAGAATCGCCCGGGCTTTTAATAAGAGAGTTAAGTCCAGAAATTTGAAGGAAGGAGATTTGGTGCTCAAAGACAACCGAGCTCCCATCCACGACCCAAGGGGCAAGTTCAGACCCAATTGGACTGGTCCCTATATCATCAAGTCTATCTGGTCAGGTGGAGTGGTTACGATGGACCTAGATGGCTTAGAGTTCTCCCAACCGATCAACATGGACAAGTTGAAGAAATATTACCTGAGAGGCTCGCTGGGCGAAAACCGAAAAGGCGACCTAGGCAAAATTGAGCACAAAAAATTAGAAAATATAAAAACCGAGCTCATAAGGTTGAAAACCGCAAAGGCGGCCTTGGCAAAAGTTAGGCGCAAAGGAGAGTGAAAATACTCGAGTGAACCCAAGCACGAACTACGTGAGGCTTGATTCCCATCTTTGGGATACGTGGCGGCTTAGATCACGAAGTTGACCATAAACTCTTCCCGATCAACTTTGTCCATTTGATCATCTTGGTCATCTTTGCCCATCGGCATTTATCGCAATCTCGATGCGGTGCTATTCGGACTAGGGGCAACTTTCCGTTGCCTGATGCTGCCACCATTCATTCAAACAAGGGGCAACTTTCCAGTTGCTAGGATCCGGGGTTGTGCATCTCAGTGGCAAATTTCAGGCGTGTCCAGTTCTAATCCATATCGAAAATGGTTTTGGAAAGTTTATATAAAAGATGACTTTGTTCAAATAAATCTTTTTACAACTAAGACCATTCGGACCAAGCGGAAACTTTCGATTACCACAACCTTCAATTTCATTGATTACGATTAGAGTCCTCCTGCCCTGACATACAATCGAAGTTGGCATTATTACCTGCATAAATATAACTTGAAAATACCAATAAAGCAATAAATCCGGGGCATGGACAAGTCAAATGTCCTGCGCCCCCTCACAGGCTGGTGAAGCCTCTAATGCCAAAGTGGGCCCCTCTGTGCCTCTTCATTAAGCCAATCCAAGCACTCATCGGACAAAGTGCAAGCTGAAAGCGGGAGGCGGGGGCGAGTTCTCTCGTCCTCCTGTTTGTGGCATACCGGCACCTTGTGCGCCTCGAATCGGAATGTAGGGTACTCTATCCCTTCCGTGACAAGTCGATTATGACCAAGCTGGCGCGAGGATGCGGAATGGGAAGTAGAAGACACGATGAGTCAAGCCAATCAATTGGATCCGGGTTGACGGGTCATGCTATAACTCATCATTGGGAGATTGAGCCAAGGGCACCGCCAAGCAATCGATCTGCGGACAAAGCGCATCCATTCAAACCACCAACCCTCATCAAGGGCGTCGACTAGGCGTTACTGAAGAAATAATGGCCTTGTATTTGAATATCTTTGGGCAAGAGTCCACAACCTTGGTTTATCCATTAACCACACGGGAGGGATAAAAATGAGAGAATAAAGAATAGAGAAATACGATGAGAGAAAAAAAGAAAGGGGTTTTTGTGAGAAAAACCGAGCGAGGGCCGAAAGTGATGTGAGCAAACATAAATGTGAGATGGGGTGGGAAACATTACTGCAGTAATAGTGGACTCCTGCTAATCGATCGTCTCGACGATAAAAGGCGTGTAAACCCAGTAGTGTCTCAGTGGACCATGGCAATGCAGCTTTTGCCCTCCTTCATGCCTTGGGCAACTTCAATCAATCGGACCTTTGGGTCCTCCGGAGCGAGCGAGAAAATGAGAAAGCAAGCATAGGCGGAGGCGTGTCATGAAAACCTTGCAGTGATGGTCGCGCGATCACGATCTCGGAAAAAGCAGCAGACCAAGCTCGGAACATCTAATGTCCGTCACAAATCGGAAACGAGCATCGGGTATTGAGAGCCCACACATTTGTCCTAAGGCTTGAGCATGGCCAAAAGCGAAATTGGGCGGGATTTCCTCATTGCGCAGATTCCATTAGAGCTTGGAAATCTTGAAAGTGGGACACACCTCTTGCCCACTAAAGCTAAAGACATGTGTTCTGGGTTCGAGAACCTTCTGCGGCATGGAGGAGCGGAAAATGCAGCGGTGCGGTATAAAGTGAATAGTGTGTTTATCTGAAAGCCGGAAATTGACTTTTCCGAGCCATCAAGTTGTTAATCAAGTTGCGAGATTTTGAGCAAGAAATTCCTCCATTTGGATAAATCGATGTGGAAATGAAGAAGACCACGAGGCTAAGATCTTTTGTAGAGGATAAGGTTGAGTGAAGGACCGTGTCAACATTAGCGATGTTGAAGATTGGTGGCCCGGCCGTGAATAATAGTGCCGACCGGCCATACTTTTGTGCCGACCGACCAAGTATTGTGCGATGGAAATTCCTCAAGGCGTGGACTTTCTGTCGGCCGATGGCCCTCCCCTGTGTTTTCTAAAATTTGTTTATCTTTGAATATTGGGGAATTCCACCACTTCGAGCACTCTGGGGTGATTTGGTTCCCACCGAGTCCGGAGTATTTGTTTATCGAGTTCTTGTAAATTTGCTTATCGACTTGTATGTCACTGCCTTTAAGTCTTTCTTTGTGTCTATCAAGTTGTGCTTGCACTTGGCTAGTCTGTCGAGTCTTTGATTTGCTTATCGAGTTGTAAGTCGGTTCACTACACGGTTATTCTGACGCGATGCTTTGTTTTCAAGCAGTTTCAATTTCATTCACATTGTTATGTGATGCCTTGCGATCTGGCGCACACAAGTGCAACATCTTTTCAAGCAAATAAGCATCTTATCTCCGTCATGTGTTTTTGTAAAACCGCAATTTCAAAGAATATGAAACACACTGGCGATGCAATGTCTTAAACAACTAATGAAAAGGAATGTAAAAGCGAAAACGGTGGGGTAACGAGAATCGGATTGGATACCTGAAAACCTCCCTTGCAATCGAGTACCTTTCATGCCCTTGTCGGGTTGATTACGAGTCTGCACCTTCGTCACTTAAAACGGTCTTGAGGAAGTGCATACGGAATGTTAATGGATCTTCGAGTTGATTTCAAGTCATGACTTTTGTGAGCAATGCTCGAAACATGCGAAGGATGTCCCTTCTCGTATCCTTTTATATCTTGTGAATTTCAAAAGAAATTGTTTCAATTATACTATGTTTCAATACGTTGCATTCCAACATCATGCTTTACCATGTTCAAGTTTCTATTATACACATTGCATTGTATGCGTGCTTTGCTTTACTGATATGTGTTCAAGTTCCTCTATACACATTGCATTGTATACGTGCATTGCTTTACTGATATGTGTTCAAGTTCCTTCTATTATACACATTGCATTGTATGCGTGCTTTGCTTTACTGATATGTGTTCAAGTTCCTCTATACACATTGCATTGTATGCGTGCATTGCTTTACTGATATGTGTTCAAGTTCCTCTATACACATTGCATTGTATGCGTGCATTGCTTTACTGATATGTGTTCAATTTTCTCTATACACATTGCATTGTATGCGTGCATTGCTTTACTGATATGTGTTCAAGTTTCTATTATACACATTGCATTGTATGCGTGCATTGCTTTACTGATATGTGTTCAAGTTCCTTCTATTATACACATTGCATTGTATCGTGCTTTGCTTCTTGATATGTGTTCAAGTTTCTATTATACACATTGCATTGTATCGTGCATTGCTTCTTGATATGTGTTCAAGTTCCTTCTATTATACACATTGCATTGTATGCATGCTTTGCTTCTTGATATGTGTTCAAGTTTCTATTATACACATTGCATTGTATCGTGCTTTGCTTCTTGATATGTGTTCAAGTTCCTTTACACATTGCTTACATGCGTGTCTTGCTTTATTCACATGTGTTCAAATTATAAGCCTATACACATTGTTTGCATAGGCGCATGCTTTACTTACGTAATACGCACCTTCCTGACATTATTGTTAGGCACCTCTCTCGATTCTTGCCTTTCGATTACATGACATACATATCACTAACAATATTGTACTGTAAGTTTTTACTTTCTTTTGAGCACAATATTGTATGTCAACTCATTTTAGGGCGGGCGACGGACGAGCCGCAGTATTGTATCCTCGCGTGAGGCGTTTTGAGAATTGCATAATTCTCTTACATCCTTCTACATTGTGGTATAGTTTGGCGTCGCTAGCTTATAAGCTGTTGCATGTGTGCTTCATTACGACTTCCTTTGCATGATCATAAGTTATGCGGCCGTGCATTGTCTTGCATTTTGCCCGCCTTGGTAGCATATCTTACTTGTTTTGCATATTTGTCTAAGTCTTGACCTTGTCAAAATGGGTCGTCGTCTCGGGCTTTGACATTCACTCTCGTCATCCTTATGACTTAGAGTTACATCAAGAGAGGCAGCTGTAGACACCCCATTTTTGACCGTCCTCAAGACTTGGACGTCACCGTTGGAACACTCGGGGATTATCTATGTTTGTGTTCGTTTGGAGTTCGGAGTTCTCACTTGTGGCATACCTTGCCTCGGGATCTCGAACTCGACGGTTGTGTTTGGTTTTGCACCAAACACTTGTGTTTTACCATGAAAGGCGGGGAATGCCTTATGAGGCATCCTACACACCATTTGGGGCTAGAGCCACCGGTGGTGAGCTTCTATCGGCACTTTATTGTGCCGACCGCACTCTTTGTGCCGGCCAAGCCTTATTTTTTCAAAATGGTACTCTTCTTGCGGCGAGCCTTTGTACACTTGCTTTATCGAGATATTTTCTTGCGGTTGTAAAGTTTTTGCTCCCTCCATACCGTGTATGGAGGGATGAAACTAACCTTAGTTGCTAAGTTTTCCTTGCCTATAAGAGGAGAGCTCTTCCTCTTGGCTCAAGGTTAGCATTTTGGAAGGCAAAACCAGAGCTTATATCTATATATCTGTGTGATATATCTTCTCTCTCTATATTCTCCCTCTCTCTCCTCTTGTGTGTGTGATTTTAGGCCAAAAAGTGTGATTTTACCTTACTTTTGCACCATTACACACACCTTTACACCTTAGTTCGAGATTGAGAGACTTGGAAGGTTGATTGCTGTGGTTTTGAGCTGGTTTTGATCACTGAAGAGTGGCTGGAACCTTTGTTCTTCAAAGGATCTTCAAGGGTAAGAACTTCACTTTATATTCCCCAATCTTGCAACAAGTTTCTACCCCTTTTGCTTTATGATTTGAGCTTTGTGTTGAACTGAAAAAATCCTTGTTTTTACTTGCTCTTGAACCTTCATTAAGGTCACTTTTTGGTTTGAGTGAAAACTCACCTTCTTAGGCTTTGCTTTGGCCATTTTAGCCCTCTTTTCTTAAGACTTTGTTTACTTGGTGATTTGGTCTTCTCACCATTGAAAACCAGTGGGTTTTCAGTGGTGAGGAAGGTGGTTTCAAGTCTCATATAGGGGAGAGACACCCCTCTCCCCTTGGCCCTTTGTTTGCCTTCATTTTTGGCTCATGAGGTAACATGATTCATGCTTGTTTTAGCTTCATTTTAGAGACTTTTTGGGTGTTTGAGGTCATGTTTTGCCTCTGTTTTTGGTCGGTTTTGTAGCCCTTAACATGCCTCTTATGTTTGCTTTGGAATGCTCTCTTGTGCCTAAAAGTGTGCCATATTTCTAAGCCTTGATACTTGCATGCTTTAGTTTGATTTCATGGAGATAATAGCATCATCTTGCCATGTATAAGGGCTGTGAGCCACTGTCTTGGACCCATTTGGCATGCTTGGTTTGGTTGTCTTGCATTTTGGCTTGTAGGCCTTGCTTGTATGAAGCTCTAGTATGCATGCTTGCTTGCATTTGGCCTCATTTGAGCTTTCTTGAGTGTTTTAAGTTATGTTTAACCTCTGTCTAATATGGGTTTAGTGGCCCTTAGCATGCTTCTTACACTTGCTTTGTAATGCCTCGTTTGGCCTAGAATTGTGCCATATGTTTAGCCCATATATCTCCATGTTTTGGCTTAGCATGGTGGAGCATTTAGCCTTGATTTGCCATGTTCTAGGTGTGAGCCACTATTTTGATCATATTTGGCATGATTAGTATGGTTACTTTGCATGATGGTTTGTTGGCCTCAAGAATATAGTCCATGTGCATACATTGGTTAGCCTATTTAGATGATTTGGGATCATTTGGCATGCTATTTCAGTCCTTAATCCATGCTCACATGTCTAGATTTGTTATCTCTCTTCATGCTTTAAAGGTGTGCCCTTTATGCTTTAAAATGTACATTGTGTGCATTCATGCTTTTGGGACTGTTTTGGGGCTGCCACATGAGGGATTTGGGTACCATTTTCCATGCTAAAATTCTGTTTTTGGTTATTAGATTCATGCCATGAGTGGTTGCGTAAATGTTGGTTAGATGCTCTCTTGAGTGCCCTTGGTTTTGGGCTTGAGTGGTTTGCATATTTGTGTAGTGTTTTCTCTATGATTTGACCCTTGAGTCACTATTTTGGGGAAGTTTGAGGCCTCCCCCATGGTGGTTAAGTCCACTACTTTAGGCTCATTACATGTTATTTGCATACTTGGTCCATTAGATGTTATAGCATATTGGTCCCATTACTTGATTGGCTCATGTTCGTATGCCATTCATACCTTGTTTGCCTTAGCATTTTGTATGCCCATTGTGATAGTTGCATGATGCTTGATGTGATTGCATCATATTTCTCACTGTTGCATCATTTGAGCCATGTTGCGTTCATGCATTCCATGGCTTGGCTTGGGGATTGTCAAGCCAAGCATAGGATTGAGAGGAGTTCACACTCCAAGTGGTGTAACTCACCTCAATTCTTAGTCTGAGCCTTGGACCACCACATGATAAGCCTTTGGATTTCATTTGCTTGTGTTGCATGCATTTACATCAAAATGCAACCTTGGTTCTTTGGGCTATCGTGCATCAAAATGCACCATTGGTGGCCCAAGAACCAAGAGTCTTACCTCCTTGAGTCCCCAAGCATGATAGGAGGCAATGACCATGCTTACATGTCCCCCAAAACCCATGCCATGCATTCTTTGTCTTCTTCTTCTTTGTCAATCTGTCTGCTGCGGGGACTTTCTGCCGGCGGGTTTATTGTGCCGATCGGCCTTTGTTTTTATCACCGATAAACCCCACATGCGACGGTGGTCAATTTTGACAACGGTGATCACTTCCCCGGTGGGTTATTGCAGATCTTTTAGAAGGTGTCGTGAAGCTTTGGAAATTTTTGGAAAGGCAGGGCAGTAAAAACAGAAGCAGCAATGCCATGACACGGATTTTCCGGGCAAGACGGACCGAGCACGCATCATTCGCACATCCCAAGGCGGTGAGGCCCCATTGCATTTATTTATTTGCTTTGATTTTAATAGTTAGAATTTTGTAATATTTTATTTATTCGTTTATCTATTGATTCAGTATTATTATTTGGTCCCTCGGCGAGGGCAAAATGTAATAAGTGTGTGAGTGGGTGCATGTCTTCCAATCCCACTTCTTTCTATCCCTTTTATTTACACCTTACGTTGGTAGATTAGGGCATACTTATTTTTAGCATACCTTATGCAATGCATGTGTGCATTCATGCATTTGTTTACATGCACGGGGCTCGGTACATCATGCAAACTGCATCGTACTTTCAATTCCAAATTGAATACGTGATAGTTGTTGCATCTCATGTGCCATGTTTAGGGTTAGAGCCTACTCTAGATTACATCTCGTGTGTGATGCATTAGCCATTTAACATGAACTAGGACACGCATGTTTGCTAACTAGTTTCTTGTTTTGGCACAGTCTGATGTAAGTATTTATGCTTTAGCATATCACATGCGTGTGAATGTTTCCATGACGGTATGCTTGCCATGCGACTAAATGCTTACATGATAAACTGTTTGAATGCTGTGGGTGGAGGTTGGATTGCGAGTTGGAACAACTCGTTGAAATCCGTATTTTAGCCTACTTGCAGTAGCAAAATCAACACGTTTTTCGAGACAAAAGCGGATATGCAATGTTTATTTCCAAATTAGGCAATCTAGTCTATACTTTTGTGTTGTCGCATCCGTAGTAAATTCTAGGTTAATAACGGAATAAACATATAAAGTTTTCAAAAGCGGATATCACGGTTAGTAGAGGCGGTCTTGACGGGCGAAAGAAGTGCTCATAGCTGACCTTCCCCGATCGTACCCAAGCTCCCGAGCCAAGACCACTTTGGTGATGACGGACATGTGGCCTTCGGCACCGAGTCAGGGTTTCCTAAATTTCCCATTTTAAAAAAAAAATATTTAGGTGGTGACTCTGTAATCTGGCAAAGCAGTCCATGTTTGGCACTACTTTTCAAAAAAATCTGTTTTCTCAAACGATTTGTTGGATTCGGACTCTTTGGTTCAGATTTAGAACCGCGACACGAAAATCGAGTCCGAACTGTAGCGAGGTCCCCCGCGGACGTGCTACAGGTGTTGACTGAGCAACCTTTGAAGTCCCTGCTATAACAAGGAGATCTGACAAGTAGGTTATCCAGATGGGTAGTAGGGTTAGGCTAATATGACTTAGAGTTTAGGCCCAGAACGACAATCAAAGGCCAAGTTCTGGCTGAGTTCACACCTGGTGCCATCCCACGTCGAGCTCTGGTAAGCCACGGCTTAGGGTGTCCAGGGGAACAAGAAAAGACCTAGCTGGGAATGAAAAACCCCACAGCAGAGCAGAAGAAGGTAGAGAAATTGAAGCCCTGCAACATCTACATCGGTGACTCATACACTTTTGTTGATGGAAGTTCAAACCGTCAAGGAATAGGGGTAGGAGTAGTGTTAGTATCACCAGATGGCGCATGTTAAAACAATCTATTAGTTTGGGGTTCAAGGCCTCAAACAATGAAGTAGAATATGAGGCAGCGATCCGGGTTTAGCCTAACGTAGATGGCCACCTCTATAAGAGATCCTTCACTAGTTCCTTTTGAGGTGTGTGTATCCTTCTAGGTTGAAGACTTCTTGTATGAAATACATGAAGGAGTATGTGGAAGCCGTGCTGGGGGCAAATCACTTGCTCATAGGGCCATTACTCAGGGATACATGTGGCCCTACAACCAAAAGGATGTTGAAGCCTACGTCAGAAAGTACAAGAAGTGTCAAAGGTTTGTACCTTTGGTATATCAACTTGACAATGATTTGAACCCAGTATCTAGCCCTTGGCCATTTGCCCAGTGGGGCATGGACCTAGTTAAACAATTGCCCCAAGCAACTAGGCAAAGGAAGTTCCTGCTAGTAGCAACTGATTATTTCACAAAATGAGTAGAAGTTGAACCCCTTGCGAAGATTCGAAATATAGATATAAAGAACTTCATATGGAAGAACATCATCACCAGGTTTGGGATCCCAAGAGTAATAATACCAGAAAATGGTACACAGTTTGACAGTAAGCTAATCAAAAGCTTCTGTGCAAAATACAAAATCGATAACTACTACTCTACTCCAAGTTTCCCTCAGAGTAATGGTCAGGCAGAAGCATCCAATAAGACTATCTTGGATGGGATCAAAAAGAGGCTGGAGTCAGCAAAGGGAAAACGGGTGGAAGAGTTGCCAGTGTACTCTGGGCATATCGGATTACACCGAGAATATCAACCGAGGAATCTCCATTTGCCATAGCTTATAGCCTTTGAGCGATTATCTCCTTTGGAAGTCGACATTCGAGGATCGAGAACCGGGGAGTAGAGAATGGGACCAATGAGGCATACTTGGCACGAGATCTGAACTTTGGAGGAAAAGAAAGAAGCGACAATTCTTTGAGGGCATACCAACAACAACTTGCTAGGACTTACAATAAGAAGGTCAACCCAAGAGTGTTTAAGGTTGGGGACCTCATCCTAAGAAAGGTCATCGGCAACAAGAAGGATCCCAGAGCGGGAAAACTTGGCCCAAAGTGGGAGGGGCCTTACAGAGCCATCTCGGTTTCCGGTAATAGGGCATATCGGCTTGAAGACCGAGGGCAAGAGTTGCTAAGACCTGGAACACTTGCAACTTGAAGTTTTTTATCATTAGTTTTTTGTTTTCAAAATTTATGTCATAATTTTATTGGCGAAGTAATAAAAGCATGCTAGTTTGATTTTTATGATTTTTGAATTTGTGCGATAGTGACCCGATCCTATGGCGATCTTTCTAAATGAAACATGGAATAAATTAGACTTATTATATGGCAGAGTTGAATTATACTTGCATATAATAGAGTTGAACTAAGTTGGCGATGTTTCTGAATAAAGCATGACGAATAACTTAGACTTATTATATGGCGGAGTTTGCATATAATAGAGTTGAACTAAGTTGACGATGTTTACAATGAAGCATGACGAATAACTTAGACTTATTATATGACAGAGTTGAATTATACTTGCATATAATAAAATTAAACTAAGTTGGCGATGTTTCTGAATGAAGTATGACGAATAACTTAGACTTATTATATGGCAGAGTTGAATTATACTTACATATAATAGAGTTGAACTAAGTTGGCAATGTTTTTTATTGAAGCATGGCGAATAACTTAGACTTATTATATGACAGAGTTGAACTATACTTGCATATAATAGAGTTGAACTAAGTTGAACTAATCTAGGTTTGCCATGGCGGCCAGGTTAAACTTAGAGTGGAGCTCAGTGTGCTTTCGTCGGATTAACACAGAAACCAAGGTTAAACACCTCGGCTAGTCTATGTTTGAATCTGACTTTGGTGATAGACTATAAATGCATAATGTGAACTTAAGTGGAACTTAGGTTCACATTAGGGGGCAGGGAACAGGAATGATAAATAAACTTAAGAGCTTAGGACTTGTTGAAATTTTCAAAAAAATTTACAAGTTAAAATGGGTTGAACAACTGTTGAAATTTCGGAGAAATTTACAAGTTGGAGTTAGCCAAGGTAATTATGAATAAGGTATCCGAGATACATATTACCTGAGGTGACCAACCAGGTTTTCAAAACTTGGAAAGGGTGAAGTCTTAATAGAAGATAGCATATGGAGGTAAAAAAGCAATATTTAATAACACTTGTAAAAATATTTTGATATTTTTAAAGTGTTAGAAGCAGTATGCTAATGGTTGGCGAGGCAAGCAGTCCGGTTTATATCAAGGTATTATATCCCGGAGTTATTATACAGTTAAGGTATACTTTGAAGAAAGGTAGAAATATTCTAAGTATGAAAGCATACAAGGCATGGAAGGAAAGCAGTAAACATACATGATGAGAAGCATTCAACACTTAGAAGGAAATATAAGACTTGCATCCAGAAGATGGAACTTGTTCATAAGCAAAAAGGCACTTTGACCTGGCAAAAGGACAACTTGTTCGATTACAAAAGAAGGCTCATCGACCAAATTAGAACTTAAAAGTGTTCAAACAAAATGAAGGTACAACTGAAAGAAGAAAAGTTTAGAAAATTCTTAGTGTTGGAGGCACGGGCATCAGTTTCAGGTTGCTTAACCTCGATTGTTGGCTTTGTGTCGACCTCAGTTGGCAATGTAGTCTCCTTCTCCGCAGCTATCTCAGCGTCAATTTCTAGAAGTGTCTTATCTAAGCTTTTCTCGGCTAAAAGAACCTCGGCTTTAGAAGTTGTTTATTTGGGAGAGGCACCCTTGGAAACCAAGTCCTCTTCCTTATCATGAGTCAAGTCCAGGACTTGAACATTCAGAGTTGGAGACTTCATCCTAGTAACAGTTTCCTCTTTATCAGCATCATTAGCCTCGGAGTCTTTGTCCTTGGCTTCGTCCTCTGAATCCTTGGGAGCAGGAGGGAATGGCAATTGGAGTTGATTGGTATCACGAAGAGAGTCCTTGAGGAATAAGCAGATTTGTCTAGGGTCGTAGTCCAGCCGAGGAGAAAGCCTCGGTTACAGGCTTAGGTAACCTGGGTTTTGTATGCATCATGGACGGCAGCCTGCCCCTCTGAGAAAGCCTTCTCATTGGCAGCTTTGATTTTGACCTCTTAGTGGCCAAGGCTTTTTGGAGCTCTGCTTGGGCTTCGGCTATTTTTGTTTCAGCCTTCTTGGCCTCATTTTTGAGAACCTCGACCATAGCCTCTGCCGTCTCTGCTTTTTCCTCGGCCTGGTCTTGGGCTTGTTTGGTTGCCTTTGCTTCATCTAACAAAACTTTCATCTTGGCCTCGGCGTTGTTTAAGGAAGTGAGGAAGCCTTGACCTCTTTGGTCTTGTGGACCAATTCCTTCTTCAAATCCTCGACTTTCACATAAAGTAATGAGTGTCTTTGGATCGCTGAAGAAAAGGAATAAACAAGTTAGTAAAATTTTGAAGTATAAAAACTTGAAGTAAAAAGCCAAGAGTTTCAAGTATTGGGAACTTACGGATGGAGTGTTGTATCATCAAAGCAAAGTGTTCGTATTGAGATCTCGGCTATACGGTTTAGATCGGTCGGCGGAAGAGCGGTGGAGAGTGCGCCAACTTCAATATTTTCAATGGCACTATCACCAGCCATGATTGGTTAGTCCCCAATAGCAATAGTGGGAGCCCAGGGCTCGTTGGCCTAGAAAGCACTTAGGCTAGCTCCGGCCTTAAACCTCAACTTCTTTGACCGATCAATATCAGATGGCTCAGGCTCGGCCTTGGCAGGCCTTTTTTCGGCGAAGCATTTTTCTTGACCTCGACCAGTTTTGAGATCGGCACAGTGTCGTAGTGTCCACTTGGGTAGCAGGGCCTTTGCCTTAGCCCTTTTACCCTCTTTGGTTTTGGCTTGTTGGGATTACGATGGAGAAGATTGAACTGTCACCACTCCTGGCAGGTCAACTAAGAGGTCCTCTACAATGACTTTGCTGCGACCCATTTCCTCGGTAATTGCAACAACGGTGATTTTAGTGCCAAAATGAATTGCTGGCAGAGCGATTGGTGGGTTTGTTAGGTCAAATGCTGATTCTTCAGAATCTCGTTGTCTGCGATTTGGGTTACGCGGCGAGGACATTTGGCGGAGCTTGACGTCGGCGTCGACATTGTGGTATCAAGATGAGTTGGGATGGCAGATTTTGATGACAACTCAACTGGATCAGAAGAGGAAGCCTAATCAGCTCTTGGTGAAGAGGTAACTGGAGGGGTTGAGGCAGATAGTCAAGTTTGAATTCTCTGTGGAACGTCAGACATAGCCGACTTGTATGTTGGGATATAATTGAGTAGTAGAGGAGCTTTGCGCTGGTCTATAGGCGAGCCCAGTATCCTTTTCAGGTCTTTACTGGGGAAGAAAGATTGGCGGAAGTCTTTGGAAGGTTAAAGAAGAGCTGCAAAGAACAAAAAGCAGACATTAGAACAGATAGGGGAAAATAAAGTAATAAAGTCTTAAGCAGAGAAGTTAACACTTAGTTCTTACCCTCATCCTCTTTAAACACAGATCAGCACAAAGGGAAGAGATGGAGATCGTCATCAGGAGCAAACTCCTAGTTACCCGAAATGATCAGGTAATCATCTCCAGCACCCTTATTGGAGTTTAGGAGGTCAGCTACGATTTTGTAGGCTATGGATCTCAGCTTGAGGTAATAAATGTAACCTCTTTCAGACTTCAGGTCACACATGGTATAGCAATATTGGAGGTCGACTAATGTTATCCTAACATTTTCTCGGTGAGCTAGGGCAATTATCC
Organism: Camellia lanceoleosa; assembly: GCA_025200525.1. Taxonomy (NCBI): domain Eukaryota; kingdom Viridiplantae; phylum Streptophyta; class Magnoliopsida; order Ericales; family Theaceae; genus Camellia; species Camellia lanceoleosa. Next base: position 126,373,057 of record CM045771.1, on the reverse strand, counting down.
CATTGATAACCCTGTAGGAATTGATGGCTAGCTATATAGGGTTGAGTTTGTAGTAGTGAAGGACTTCCCTAAAGGGAATGTCTAGAGGAAGCCGAAGTCCGCATTCTATGAAGGCAACCACGGGGAAGGGCATGGAATCTCCATCTGGCATAATGGAGTCCTCCTCCCTAGCCAACCTAATCTAGACGTCGGCAGGGATAGAGAACTCCCTCTTAAAATACTCAAGTTTTTCTAGGAAGTCTACCCTCCGCTTCAATATACCCATTGTCTCAGCTAAAAGGGATTGGGCAACAAAGTGATGGATAAAGGTTTGAATACCTCGGCTAAAACCGAAGCTAGCAAGGGAGCTAGGGTTTTTTCAGATCTAAAGGAAGTTTTGTTTCAATTTTTCCTAAGTAATTGGTTTCTAGGCAAAACCCAATTTTAGGTCTACGTAGAAATAAGAATTTAGGGAAAAATCTGAAAATACAACAAGAAAAGCAGAAAAAAGAGCAAGATTGAGTCAAAAATGCATCAAAGGCAAAATTTAGGAATTGAACAAAGCAAAAATATAGAAATCTGAGATATGGCAAGGCGGTGCGGTACAAATGTGCCAAGGCGTGCTTAGTCATACGAATGGCAATCCAAGAACATGAAAAATTACAAGCACGATGTGAGTGTGTGAAAGCAATGTGCATAAATCACAAGCAAATACAATGGCGAAAGTTTGAGGAGCAAAGGCGAGTCAAGAACAAAGGATATCTTATAAACAAAGTACAACTGCAAAAACAGATGTAACTTCCACAGCAACAGATACAAAGTGGAATATATGGGAAAAAAAAACTTTATAAAAAAAAGAACTAAGGACTTACCAAGTGAAGCCGACAGAAAGGACGCCAGAATGAGTTTCGCCGGAGTCAGATGACGTGAATAGTCAAAACCAAATGATGAATTGCTCGCTGGAGGAGATGATTGGAGCAATTACAGGAACTTGGAAGCACAAAAATAGAGGATTGGGAGAGAAGAGTTAGCAAGAGAAAATTCGAAGAAAAATTGAATTCTCAAAGTGAAAAGACGGAGAGAGAGTAAGAGTTTTGTCAAAAATTTGAAAGGGCAACAAACCACAATAGAATGCCTAGGACGAGGTACTTGTCGGTGCGTGGGCAAATCGGCGTGACTTAGTAATGCATGATAGTGCGAGCCAATAGGGCGTGACACATGGATAAAGCAGTTGAGAAAATGCGTGTGTGATAGCTCATGCTGAGATAAAACTCTTAAAATTCTTGATGCGATAAGGCAACAACCTCGGCTATAAAGCGATCTCGGTTAAGGAACTCAAAGAACCGAGCTTTTTGAATCTTGGTCATTAATAGGAGATGGGCGGTTGAGTCACAGGTACATGAAGCCGGCGAGTAATGATCTTGGGCGTGGAAGAAAGAAGCAATTTTAGCCGAGCATGGTAAATAAACTAGCAATATAGGCTCCATCACCTCGGGTTGCGAGGTAATAGAACCTAGGGGGTAGTTGTGGGGGCATATTTTGTGAATGACAACACGTGGCCAAGGTGGCTTGAAAGTGTTAGGTGAGGTGCCACGTGGTCTAGTCTTGATGTTGAGGTGATCTCGGCTAGGCCAAGGTTGTGCAAAGATATCGAGAATCTGAGATGGCGGATAAGGGCAGAGTCCTAGAATAGGGAAGGATCTCGGTTTGGATAAAGATAAAGCTCTTAGGAGTTTATCCTACCTAGTTGAGAGCCCAAGGTGAGCACTGAGCCAAAGTCCATTGAAGGTAGGCTTCTACAGGGATTAGGTCAGTGTTGGCTATAAAAACAGGGCACCCTTATGGGTCTAAGATATATGTGATATATTGTGAATAACAAGTTCTTTGCTTGTGAGTTAAGCACAATTAGCTATCTCTGAGAGATATTTGATTACTGATTTAATCATCAGAGTGCCCCGGTGGGCCGAACCACGCAGATTCTTATCTTTACGTGGCGGGTTATTAGGGCTTAATCTATTACATCGGTGCTCTCATTTGAGTTCCTCATTTTATAGCTATCTCGGCTGGGGAATTGTATTCTGTGCTCGGTGTCTGGTCACTCGGCGACAACTCATTCGCTCAAGCGAGCCTCGCATATATTAGTTAGCTGAGCTCATGTTCACTTCACTTTTTGTTATCTTTTCACTCAAAAACTCTAAATCGGCTCCTTCTCTCTCTAAAATTTGAATTCTCTATACAAATACACCTAGATCTAAGGGTTTCTCTACCCTACTCCCTTTGAGAAAAATATAGAGCATCTCGTGGGTTTCCATTTGATCTGAATAAAGTCGAGTTTGGATGTCTTTGAGGTTTCTCCACTTCTCCTTTGGGCTTCTACCCTTGAGGTAGGGATATTCTACACCTTGATATGGGTTTTAACCTAGTTATTTGTTGTTATGTATAAGTGGTGAAGTTTTGGGAGTATTTGAGTAAACCTAGGGTGTGGATTCAAATTAAAAAGAGGGACTTCTATGTTGTGTTACATAAATGATTATGGGGTTTTGGTAATGAAGTTATCTTATGTTAGAATAGTGGATTTTAACCTTTGGGGTTAATATTTGAAAAATAGGGAAATTTGCCCTAATATATCTTGAATGATTATTTTGCATGAATAATGAAATTGGCATAGAAAATGTGAAATTGGGGGAAAGTATAGATGAATGGTGTTTTTGGATTTGTTTAATCACTCACCTATGAAAATGTAATGAATTATCTATTATAAAGATTGAATATCTATATAGAAATATCTATATTGGGCTATCGATTGGAGGATAACTATGATTGTTGTAGAAATTGCATGAGGATTAGGTGAATTGAAACTAATCATTTAATTGTGTCATTGAATATGACAGTACGTTGAGGCATTGAATATGTATAATTGATAGTCATTGAATATGACGGTACCCTGAGATACATAGTGTATGTATAATGTTTTGGAAGAAAAAAAGGGGATGTACTCCATGTTTTGGAAGGAGATAGGAGATGGTTGCTTGAAATTAAGTTGGTGGAGTGTCGAGTGAAAGTCTCGAAATCATATGTATACATGGGTGCCGATCCCGCAGATGAAATTTCCGTAAAATGGCAAGATTGAAGAGCTAGTATGATGGTTATGTTGATTGAGAACCACTAAGTTGTAGCCTTAGTTGGGTTATTTGAAAAATTGTAAACTTGGTTTATGCATAGAAATAAAATGAATGGACTTGAAATGAATAAATGGAAATGGATTGAGATGTGAGTATCGACACCGTGTGGTCATGTGAAGAATGTGCGTTTGTTATAAATATTGAATATATCTCTAACACTTATATCTTAGTTAAACCTCATAAATTGTGTTATACTATTTCTCTTGGGCTTAGGCTCACCTACTTGGGAAACCATTTTGGAATCTGGTGACATACTTCCTCCAAGGACATAGCTTTGAAGGGCCGAGGCTGGAGGCTCTATTTTGTGTTTTGTGTTTAAATGTTTATTCAAGCCAAGGGCTTATATATGTCTGAGCTTATGACTCTTTTGTTGTAACCAAGTAATGTCTTGGAAAGATGTAAGCCGTAAGGCACTTATTTTGTTGTTGTGTCGGTGTTACATACTCTGATTCAGGATAAACATTTATGAATGTATATTGCATGTATTACCTCTGTATTATGAACTCTGATGAATGAAGGTATAGCAATTTTATTATGCTTACTTCTTCTATGAGTTGGATTATTTGTATTATTTCGGGGGCATTAGACCTTTGGTAGTGTGGTCGGAAATCAACACCCACATATACTGCCCTTTGTTCTCCCTTCTCTTCTCTAATTATCACCGTGCTCACTACGTGCTCTGAAATGGCCAAGTATAAGAATATTTCCTCTCCAGGTACTGGATATGACAGAACTGGAGCTGTTATCAAGTACTTTTTCAAGTTGGCCAAGGCTAAAAAATGGTTTGCACTTATCCGAACTTCTGTTTATAAACCTGTTCAGGGCTGCGGCCCTTCTAGTCAACATATGCACTTGTTTTGCCGACATCGGGCTCTTCAAGTCAATAATGGCCTTGATTTGATCTGGGCTTGCTTGATACCTACGGTAACCAAGTATCGAGGAACTTACGGACCCAACTCCAAATGCGTATTTCGAAGCATTAAGTCAAAGCCGATATGTCCTCAGGATGTCAAAAACTGCCTTTAAGTCAGCCCGGTGATTCTCAGGTTCTTTGGTCTTCATGACCATGTCATCAATGTACACTTCCACTATTTTGCCAATCTGATCTCTGAACATCTTGGTCACCAACCTCTAGTAGGTTGCTCCTATATTTTTCAACCCGAAAGGCATCACTTTGTAATGTCTGACCCTTTTGGGGTGATAAATCTGATCTTCTCTTCATCGGAGGATACATTACTATCTGGTGGTATCCTGTAAGCATCTAGGAAGCTCATCCTTCCATGCTACGAAATGGAATCTACTAAGCTGGTCAATTTTGGAGTGGAAAAGCGTCATGGGGCAAGCCTTATTAGTGGTGAAATCAACACAAACCCTCCACTTGTCGTTCTTCTTTTTACCACCACAATGTTGGACTGACCAAGTAGGGTAGTTCACCTCACGAATAGCCTTGGCTTCAGCGGTTGTCCATTTCCTCCTCAAGCCTCAACATGCATCAACGTTGGCCTCTTCGCTCATTTGGATAGCGGGTTTAAGCGACTGTATGGTATCCAGTGAATACTTCTATCTTTGGTCGTAAGCTTCTAACTCCCTTTCCTCCTCTTGACCAAGCCTAAAATGAGAAGGAAGAAGCGCTCTTCATCCTTGTTGGACCAAAATTTTCTTTAAGGTTTCCTCGCTTTTGTCATGGGTTCTTTGCCGCGTCATCCAAGACCTCTATGTCCTCATCTTCAATTTCTCTATTTACGCCTCTCGCGTATTGCGGTGGATTTCATTCTTTGCCATGGAGCAATTTTTTGCTGCACTGATCTCCTTTGACCTCCTTAATTCCATGCTCGTTAGAAACATAGCATTTGGTGCAATGTTGAGAACGACCCTCATGCGTGCAACCATGGCCTCCCAAGATAACATTGTAAGGGAGGGGTGTCAATCTTGTGAACTCTGTGCTTACCTTCTTGGTGCATGCACCTCCAAATTTATTGCTCCGGAGGCCATGTCGGCATTCTATTATACCCGAGCCATTAGATTTGTCGGTTGCTCCAAATCATCTCGGTGAAGGCCAAGCTCCTTGTAACATCTAACATACATGATGTCACAAGGCGCCTTGGTCAATTAGAATGCACCTTACGGCATGCTCCAATTTTGAGAGTTACTACTAGAGCATCGTTGTGTGGATGCTACACCATGTCTAGGTCGACTTGATAAGGACACCATTGGTCCCCGGCACTTATCTATCCTGGGCCTTTTTTCCTGGACCTGATACACTTGCTGTAAATGTTTCACCCTCTGAGTCTCCCCATGTACCTCATTCTCATTAACCCTCGAGTGAATCACATTGATCACTCGAGGTCCATCTACTGTTGTGGTTGTGGTGGAGGTGGTCTTTGCCCGATGCACAGGGCGATCTACTTTGTTCTTCTCTTGTTACGGCCTTATCTACTAGGTCCCTCAAGTGACCTGTCGACGAGTCTTCCAAATGTGTTTTCAGGGTTCTGTACCCTTGAGTCAAGTGCCCATCCTCATTATGGTAAGCACAGTGCTTCCCAAGACTTCTTCCTATAAATTCGCCAAGAATCTTCTCCGACGCTTTAGAATACGGCTGGTTCCTGATCCTTTCTAGAACTTTATAAACTGGGATCCTGAACACCATGGTGACTGCCTGTGCAGCCCTTAACCCTGTTTCTTATCTATTAAACCCAGTATTACCTCGACTTTGCTTCAGTGAGCCATTTCTCTTCTCCTGCTTTGGTGCCTTCGTTCCCGGTGTATCCTCTTCTGCTTTTACATATTTCTCAATCCTTACCATGAGCTCCTCCATGTTTTTTGGCAGTCTTTGCCAGTGACTTCCGGAGCATGCAATCATCCTCTAGGCCATTCTAAAAATACACGACTGCCAACTCTTGGTTGCATCTTGGTATTAGGTTGAACACCTCATAATACCTTTTGGCATAAGCCCTATGGCTCTCACCTTCGTCGATGTTTAAAGCCATCAAGGAGTCTACCCTTAATGGTTGCAGCTTGTTTGTGACAAACCTAACCATGAACATCTCAGCCAGGCCTTCCCAACTCTTCACAGTTCCTTTCGACAACTTGTGAAACCAATCCGATGCAATTTCTCCAAAGGAAAAAAGGAACACCTTGCACAGCAACAGTTCGTTCCCAGTATATAAGGCCATTGAATTCAGGTATAGGCCGACGTGAAAGTTCGAATCTAACTTATCGTCATACATTTGGAACCTCGGCATATGGAATCTTTTTGGGGCCTCAAACCTATCCAACTCTATTAAGAATGGAATTCTCGGCTTGACGGGTGATGTGACCTCAGCATTACGCGCTTCCTCTGGAGGTAGTCCCTCAAATCCATCTTAGTTTGTCTAGGAGCTCAGCTGTCAATGAACTTCAGTCTCTTGGGTACACTACTCCCGGTGTCATTATGCCTCCTCTTGGACTTTTGTTCATTCACCGTGTCAAAACAAAGTTTCTTTCCACTGAGCGATGTCGATGTTCCTTGACATAAGTTCCCTTGATGCGAGGCATGCTCTAAGACTCTTCTCTCATTGATTACGCTCACCCGGCATCCGTGAAGGCCGATGTGAATATTCGTCTCGTCATCCCTCCTTAGGCATCTATCTTTCCATACGAGCGTTGCCTTCATTGTAATATTCGTCTCGACCTAATTTCTTTGATGCATCTGTCTCTTGGTGGCGTCCTTCTCCTAGGATTACGATCCGTGTTCGCCGTTATGGTTTTCTTCCTCCATGTTTGGGTCGGCATGACTACCACTCCCACTAGGGATGTCATTCGATCTTTTCTTTATGCCGTCGATGGCCATCTATTCTCCTTCGTTCCACAAATAGTGCCAAATTGTGGGTGTTGATTTTCGACCATAGTACCAAGCAGGAAACTTCAATTTGAAAGCACCGCAAAATAGATTAAGCGAACAACTGCGACAAAAAATAAGAATCGGCGTTGGTTACGTCCACACAGGGCACTCAGATGATCAAGTCAGTAATCAAATATCTCTCACAGATAGCTAATTGTGCTTAACTAACAAGCAAAGAACTTATTATTCACAGTATATCACACATACCTTAGACCTACGAGGGTGCCCTGCTTTTATAGCCAGCACTGACCTAACTTTATAGAAGCCTAACTTTAATGGACTTTGGCTCAGTGCTCACCTTGGACTCTCAGCTAAATAGGGATAAACTCTCTAAGAGCTTTATCTTTATCCAAACCGAGATCCTTCCCAATTCTAGGACTACTGTCCCTTATTCGCTCATCTCGGATTCCGATATCTCTGCAGACAACCTCGGCCTAGTCGAGATCACTTGATATCAAGACGGACCACGTGGCATCTCGGTGACACTTGGCGTTACCTTGGCCACGTGTTGTCATTCACAAAATATGCCCCCACAAGAGTCATTGTTGGAGGCTCGCGTGTGATGGGCCATCTCGGTTGGCACAACAAGTGAGCTTAGAAAAAATCGATAAGGCTCGATAAGGAGGTATGACGGTGGACCAACCCACAAGCAACCCAATCAATAGTGCAGGCCGATCACCTTTAGGAGACAGATTGCACAGGCATTTGCAACCCTCACGAAGACCCCCTAGTCATCTTCGCTCTCTTATCTAACTACAAAGTCAGGAGAGTCCTTGTTTATAATGGCAGCTCCTCAGACATCATCTTCCTTAACACCTACCGACAACTCAAGGTCGGAGAAGAAAAGTTGTCACCCTTACAAATCCCTTTGGTTGGCTTTACTGGGGATCGAGTGACCTCCATAGGCTCCATCGTTGGGGAGTATCCATGAAAGTTCACCAAACTCTTAACTTTCCTCATCGTCGACTGCCCTTCCACCTACAATATCATACTTGGACGTACGGCTCTCAATGCCCTCCAAGCCATAACATCCATATACCATTTGGCTATGAAATTTCCCTCTTGATCAAGGGAATTGACGGTGAGGGGTGAACAAACAATGGCCAGGGAATGCTATGTTGCCTAGTCAAGATGAAAAAGGCTATGATAATCGAAGGCCTCGATGTCAGGGATGAGGAGGAGCTAGTTAGAGGAGAACCCATAGAGGAACTAGTCGAAATCTCCATTGATCCCACCAATTCAACGAAGACGGCTAAGATTGGCAGTCAGCTGTCCTCTCAGGCCAAGGCCGACCTCACGGCTCTCTTAGCTGAGCACAATGATGTCTTTGCTTGGACCCATTCGGACATGCCAGATATCGATCCTTCTTTATTACTCATCGCCTCAGTATTAAGCCCCAGTTCCGACCGTTTCACCAGAAATAGCGCATTTTCCATCCTGAGCGCAACAATCTCATTGCCACTAAGGTGGACAAACTGCTGAAAGCCTAGTTCATCGAAGCGTGGACTATCGAGATGGTTGTCCAATATGGTCTTAGTGCGCAAAAATAATTGCAAGTGGCGTGTCGTCGACTACTTCAACCTCAACCAAGCCTGCCCTAAAGATAGCTTCCCCCTACCCAAGATAAACTTATTGGTCGACGAAACTGTAGGACATCAGATGCTTAGCTTCATAGATGCTTTTAGGGCTATAATCAAATTTTAATGCATACGACCGATCGAGCACACTTCATTCATTCTTGTGAGAGGACTTATCATTACCATGTGATGCCATTCGGTTTGAAGAATGCAAGAGCCACTTACGGTAACTTGGTTAATGCCATTTTCAAGCGAGATAGGTCGAATATGGAGGTCTATGTCGATGACATGTTTGTCAAAAGCAAACTCTCCTCTAACCACCTAGTAGACCTCACGAGAGACCTTCGAGAGCCTGCATAAGTATAAGATGAAGTTGAATCCAAATAAGTGCGCCGGATTGTTAGATCTGGTAAGTTTTTGGGGTTCATGGTCAGCCACAAGGGCATTGAGGCTAACCTAGAAAAGATCAAGGCCTTAATCGAAATGCAGTCTCCCAAAACGGTAAAGGAGGTTCAGCGGCTCACAGGTAGGGTCACTGCCCTCAATCGCTTCATATCAAGGGCCACTTACAAGTTCCTTCGGTTCTTCAAGGTACTCCAGAACTCTTCATTTGGAATCTTGAGTCGGGGAGGCATTCCAACAACTGAAACATTGCATGGCACACTCTCTCCTCCTCTCTCAAGCAATTCCAGGAGATACCCTCTTTCTCTACTTAGCTATCTCCCACACCGCAGTCAGTGCTACCTTCGTTAGAAAGGATGACTCAATCCAGCGCCTGGTTTATTACATCAGGTGTGCCCTTCGAGGTGTCGAATAGACTTATCCCCTATTGGAGAAGATGGCCCTAACTCTGGTCATCTCCTCCAGATGCCTCCGGCCCTATTTTCAAGCCCACTCCATAGTGGTCCTCATTGACCAACCTTTGAAGAAAATCATGCAACAGCCGGAGTTGTCAAGTCGGCTAATGTAGTGATCTATCAAATTAAGCCAGTATGAGATCTCTTATCGACCCCGAATAGCTATTAAAAGCCAGGCTATTGCAAATTTTATCCTGGAATTCACCAATCTCACTCCAAACACACCCCCTCCAACAGCATGTGCCACTCTTGATACAGAAGACCCCAATTCCTGGACTCTTCGTGTTGACGGTTCATCTCGTAAATAGGGTAGTGGAGCTGGCTTGATCCTCATCATCCCAAAGGGCGAATACTTCAAATGTGCCCTTCGCTTCCTATTCTTGACCCGGTAACAACGAGACTAAGTATGACGCCCTGATCACAGGTCTCCAGCTGGCTCGTGACATTGGGGTCGACCATCTTCGAGTGATTAGTGATTCTCGGTTGGTGGTCGGACAGATAACAAGCGAGTTTGATGCAAAGGAGGCAGCAATGCGACTGTACAAGGACATCCCTCTTCCCCTCACCCGCCTCTTTAATAGCTTTCACATCAAGCATGTCCCCGTCGAGAGAACTCCCAGCGAGATGAAATAGCAGTTAGCCTCAGCAGATCAATCCAACCTCGGCCGGCATCGAATTGAATACCTAACCTATCCAATAGTTTCACTAGACCACAAACATATTCATACGCTCCGGGACAAGCCTCTCCCATGGGACCAGGACATTATTACGTTCTAGAGCAGTATTACGAGAAAATAGGCGGGAGGCTACCAAGGTTAGGGCTCGGTCGTCCAATTATATCATAACGATGGCATCTTGTATAAAGAGGATTCTCACGACCATACCTCAAATGCCTCAATAGTGATCAAATCGCCTCGTCATGAGAGAAATACATGAAGGTATTTGCGGCAACCACTCTAGGGGGCGATCTTTAGCTCATAAAATCCATCGGCGGGCTATTTTTGGCCCACACTCCAAGATACCATCAACTTCATACTCAAATGTGACAAATGCCGATTAACCGCCAACATCCCACATGCCTCTCTAACAAAGTGATCACACTCGGCGATAATCACCCCCGCCAAGTGAGGCATCGATCTCATAGGCCTCTTGCCGACCGGCTAGGGCCAAGTGAAGTTTGTCATGGTCTCCATCGATTACTTCACTAAGTGGGTAAAAGTAGAGCCCCTTGCAAATATTACTGAGCGAAATACCACTAGGTTCATTTGGCCGTCTATTATGTGCCCGAAGCCATCATCTCCAACAATGGCAAACAGTTTGACAATGCCAAATTTAGATAATTTTGTGATGAGTTCAACATCAGGACCTGTTTTTCTTCCCCTGGCCATCCTCAAGCTAACGGCCAATTGGAAATCACCAACCACTCTATGTTGAAAATCATTAGACAAGTTGGAGGCCGCCAAGGGACTCTGGGCAGAAGAGTTGCCGAATGTCCTCTAGGCCTATCGGACGACAGCTAAAACTCCAACTAGGGAGACCCCTTTTCGCCTAACTTAAGGTGTTGAGGCAGTCATCCCCGTGCAAGTCGGCCTACCGACACCCAGGGTCATCAATCTCGATCCACAACTAAACAACGAATTTTAGAGGGTCGACCTAGACCTCATCAAGGAAGCTGAGAAATAGCCATTGTCCAAGCGGCCTTATACCAGCAAGTAAGGCAACACTATAATCCTGAGTCAGGAGGGAATTCATAGTGGGAGACCTAGTCTTATGAGAAGCAACCCTTGCCACTAAAACTTGACCAAAGGCAAACTAGCAACTAAGTGGGAAGGACCTTACATCATCAAAGCAAGACCTCGCCCAAGCACGTACCGTCTCCAAGACATAGAGGGCAGAGACCTTCCTTATTCATGGAATCTAGAACACTTGAGCGTTATTTCGATGAAGCGGTGTTTCTGCTTTTTGTATGATTCAAATTATTGTATGTTTCATTTTCTTTGTTGAAAACACTTGTCCATTTTGGCCCTTGCCATACAATGCATAAACTTATGATCGTAAGACTACGACAACAATTTAAAATTCTCATTACTTGTGTTGTGCCTTAATCTAAAATTTTCAAGCAAAGCCTCGGTCGGTGAACCCTTCAAGCCTCAACGGAGTGAGCATGAAGAGCTCGGCCAGGCCAGGTTAAACAAGCCTCGGCTAGTGAGGCCCTCAAGCCTCGGTCGGTGAGGCATGAAAAGCTCAACAGTGAGTTAAACAAAGCCTCGGCCGGTGAGCCATCAAAGCCTCGGCCGGGCCGAGTATGAAGAGCTCAATGGCGGGTTAAACAAAACCTTAGCAGGCCGAGCATGAAGAGCCGGCAGGAGAGTTAAACAAAGCCTCGGCCAGGCCGAGCATGAAGAGCCCGGCAGTTGAGTTAAACAAAACCTTAGCGGTGAGCCTGAGCATGAAGAGCTCGGCTGAGACTAAGTTAAACAAAGCCTCGGCTAGGCCAGCCCTCAAGCCTCGGCCAGTGAGCCCTCAAGCTTCGGCCGGACTAAGCATGAAGAGCTCGGCCCGGTGAGTTAAGCAGTACAATGCTTGGCCCCGTTTAAGTATCCATTCAAGTATGTCACTCCAGTTGTTAAAGTTACACTTAAAACTTGGTAAGTGTAGCCAAATATCTATTAATTATGACATTCAAGTCAATTTTCATCCAAGTCAATTTTTATCCAAGCCAATTCATCCTTATCATATTTACTTAGCCTCACTTGATCCTTTTGCCAATTCCTACAATTTCATCCTTATTCTTTCTTAACCAACACCAAAACAAACAAAAAACACAAAAATTCATATTCAACACCCAATTTTTATAAATTAAATACAAATTCTTTACACACTTCCACTGTTCTTTACAAAAAAACTAATTCGATAAAAAAAAAAAAAAAAAAACACCAGCAAACAAAGAGGGTCTTCAAACTGCTCCACCTTCACTTTCCTCTTCCCCGCTGGATGCCAAATCTTCTTCTTGTACGCCCTCATCCAGCGGGGTTTGGGCAATGTCCTTCTCTCTCCTAGCCTTCTGGCTGAAGTCCATATGCAGGAAGAGCTCCTCCACCCTATATTTGAAGCTTGTCCGACCCTTTGTTCTAGTACATGCTCATTTCATGCTTGTAATAGTCTTTGAAACCTCTGGATTATCTCTTTTTGGTTTGCCCCTCCACCGGTTTAGCAACAACCACATTTGATGGTCGGCACCACCTTCCCCTCTCTGGCCAAACTCCTAGCCACGATTGCGTCAATGGCCATTTGGAAGTCAAGAGATATCTTAAATTGTTCCACCTTGGACACCACAGTGCGAAATGGCGCCCTCTCCAATGCCATTCTCCTGGTTAACTCTGCAGTTTTGACCCTCTCTTCCTCGACGATCCTCTCCAACTCTGTGATTTGTGCCTCTACTTTCTCCTTATCTTTGAGGCACGATCGTGCAGTTCTTCATTATTCAACTAGGCCTCCTCCAATCTCTCGTTGGCGATGGTGCAGGCTTGTTGAATCTCTTCAGCCCTCTTCTGCTCGCTCGCCAGCTCGAACTCTAATGACACCACCTTGCAACACACTACTTCTAGCTCAGCCTTGGCATTTGCCCGCTTAGCTTGACCTTTGTTTAACCTATTATGGCGTGATCCACCAAGTAACCCTACACCCGCCAACACCTCCATCTTCTTCGCCTTCTCAGCGTAGGCGGACCCTTCGCCTGATCGCTCGTCTTTGCTTTCCTCCAGCTAGCCGTCTCTACCCTTACATTCCGCAATTGCTCCCGAACCTCTTCCACCTGGGCCTTAAGCAACTCTGTTTCCACCTTCGCCCTGACAGCTTTGCCCAGCAGAGAGGCCACCAGAGTCGCTACCTCCATTTGTGCTACACAGAATCCTCTCATGAGGTTGACCTCTGTAAATTGTGCAACACTCCGCATGGTTGCGTCCTCAATCACCCCCAACAGACGGTCTGCCCCTGCCTTAACCTCCCGTTGCACCTCAGAAAGGTCATTTTTATCCATCACCAAGCGACCAGCCACCGCATTCATAGTAAGTGGTCGTTCCCAGTGACACCACATTGGTGCTCCTCTCTGGTTCACTCACTTGCTCCTTCCCTAACTTTCAATTGAGAGGCAAGTCTACTGAGGCCAAGTCCTTGCCAGACCAGTCTGCCGATCGATCTCGCTCTGCTCTCCCTTCCTAATCAACATTTGGCGCCCCCTCTACCTCCAAACTCATCTTGGCCTCTTCCTCTACAACCTTTGGGGCTATCTCCTCCACCCTCTCCTTTATCTTCTTCCCTATAGGCCCTTCTTCCCTATCCTCTGTAGTCACCTTTCTCTTCTTCTTCTTCTTCAACACCAACGCCACCTCTTTCTTACTTCTCTCCTTCAGTGGATCCATCGACGCTTGCAAGGGCACAAAATCGGTTAAGTCCTTCTCTCCCAAGGGTTTGGGACGTAGTTGGACCGACCTCTTTGCGACCAACATCGGCACTGGGCCTAATTGTTTCTCCTTATATTTTTCAACCATCGCGAAAACACGTTTATCTTCTGTCCCTTTGCATCCACCTCTTTTGGAGCAGGATCTCATTCGCCACTCGGGGCTCTAACCCGGCAAACAAGGCTAAGTCCTATACATGGTCGTCCCATTTCAGCCTCTCCTTCTCCCTAAACTTCTTCACTTGATTTACCCTCCTCTCATTGCCGCATCTGCTTGGCTCTACTAACTTGGTGGGGACTTTCCAAATCGTCGCACCTGTCCCATCATTATTTGATACATAAAACCATCACGGTCTCCAACTCTTCACTAAAGAGGGCAACCCCTACCAATCCCCTCATTGCTACCGTCTATAGGGTCACCCATGTCTCTTCTTGCCACAAGACTTATAGCATGTAAAAATTTATCCACCCACCGCTTCTCTCCCGTGTTGGTCATGCGATGACACAAGCAAATGGAATTTTCTATTCATTCGACATTAGTTGTCTTAGAGCCACCTCTAGGTGATTCAGCACGTCCACCACTACTTGTGTGAGGGGGAATCTCGAGCTCCCTCCACGGTGCCTCCTCATCTGGCGTAAACTCCATCGATCGTGCATCGAGATGCCCTCTCATTCGCCATCGGTAGCCTCGGCTCTACTACAGCGAGAATCGATGTTGCTCGCAACTCCTCGAGATCCTCTACCATTAATGTGGATCTGTCGACCTTAGTGTGCCAATGGTCGGCGCCACTTGGCTGTCGGTACACTGCCATGAGATCATTGTGGAAGGCGGGGTTGCTCTGGTTACTACACCCCCTTTCCTCGCTTTTTTGCCCTATCTTGTTCCTGACTCCACATCGTCATCCTCTCCTAAGGCCTCCAATGCCATGGCGACACTTTTCCTTGTGCCATCTCCTTCATGTTTACATCTATCGCTTGGTTGTGAGGGCAAAAAGTTGGCAATGTGCAAGAGGAGATCGTGAGATGTAGGAACTCAAGTATGGAATCTGATAATTTTTATGTCGGATAGGTAAAGCGCACAACTCCAAAGGCCCAAGGTTTGCCTATTTTCCAAGGGTCATGATTAAAATTTGCTAGTTTAAAAATTCGATAACAAGAACAACCCCACCTTTTCCACACCCCCACCCATCCCTTCCTCTCCCTAACCACTTTGTATCACTTATCTGTGGCTTACATTGTCCCACATGTAAAGCCACGATCCCCTCCTCGTCTATTCCCATTCACATCATCACCTGCTTACAGGCTCCTTGACCTGTCTTGCCGTCAATGTGTTTTGCCCTCCCATGGTCGGTCACCCCACTCGGCCACCTTGAGTCGGCCTCCCTCCTGTCGATCCTCCATTCAGCTACCTTAACGGTCGGCCGCCCTAACGACCGGTCACCCCATTCGGCCACCTTCGCAATCGACCCCCTAACAGTCGGTCACCCCACTCGGCCACCTTCGCGATTGGCCCCCTTCACGGTCGATCACCCCACTCGGCCACCTTCGCAGTCAACCGCCCTCACAATCGGTCACCCCACTCGTCCTCCTTCGCTGTCGACCGCCCTCACTACCAATCATTTTGCTCGGTCACCTTCGCTGTTGGCTGCCCTCATGGTCGGTCATTTCGCTCGGCCTCCTTTGCGATCGGCTGCCCTCACAGTCGGTCATTTTGCTCGGCTACCTTCGCAGTCGACTGCCCTCACGATAGGCCTCCCAAGGTACCACCCCCTACCGGCCTATCTCTACCTCCTTCCCGGGCTTAGGGGACTACCTCCACTTTTCCTATTCCCTTCGTTGGTCTAAAGCTGCACTTGGGAATGGGGACTCTATCTTGATGGGCCCTCAAGATGGTCCAACCCATACCTCAAGCCCCCCTCAAGGCCCAACTCGAGGCCCAGATACTAAAGCCCAGTATCCTTGGAAAACCAATATTGAACCAAGACCAATAGCATTTAAACACTTGTCATGCAGGAAATCAACCACTTGAATAGACAAAGATACTGCAAAATTATTACACCCACACATCAACCATTAATAAGGTCCTTATAGCATTAAATGTAGCAACCCCTCCACGCCGGAGGGTACAGACTCACCATGAACGATGCTAATTAGACTATTGACTTTTGGCCAACAAAATGACTTGAAATGGATAAGGAAATGATCAGCAACGGATATAAAAAGTCTTGGAGATACGCTGATGTTAAGTTTTTCGATCCCTTGTTACACACACACACACACACACACACACTCTCTCTCTCTCTCTCTCTCTCTCTCTCTCAAGTCAATCTGCCCTAACCTAGCAGTGGTCGGAGTGTCCGTCGGAGAACTCCTCCCCTTTGGACCTTTCTTGGTATGCTTTGGGGACAGGGTCGACAAATCCATTAGAAAAGTAGATCGATCCGGCCATCTTTTCTTTGAAGTTACCACATTATTAGATATATTTATAACTTACCCTTTTCTAATTTTTAAATCTACTTAGTAGGTATTTGGCATGCACTAAAAAAGTATACATACACTTATTTGAGTCACATCTTTCAACATCTCCTCTCTACTTTTTTACCTACTTTCTCTACCTTTTTACACATTTTTTTTTATAAAAAGTCAAAAATTACATTTATTTACAACATTCCAAACCACCCCTTAATCTTGATATACTTAAAAAAGTGTAAAATTTGTACAAAATTATTTTAAAAAATTCATTGAATACAAAAAAAATACAAGAATATACTAAATTTTCATTTTTTTTTTTGTATTTTTTGTATTTGGTTAAATTTTTCTTTTTAAAAAAAATTACAAAGTGTATCTAAATTATGTATATTGCTAAAAAAATTATGTATATCTAAAAAATAAAAATAACTTAAAATATTCAAAAAAAATTACTTAAAAACAAAAAACTTCCACGCAATATTCAAAAAAAAATTTAATAAGCAGCACATAATGCAACGACGAACAACCGTAGTAGCCACCCTTGAGATCGTTCACCACGTCATGGGGTATCGGTGTAATAGTTTCCAAGGTGGCACCTTCCACTTTGAAACCAGGTTTAGGGCCCTCTGGCTGAGTCTTTGTGCTTATGACTTCACTCACAGCCTTAATACGCCTTGATTTATCATTGTTCTTTTCCTCGGTTTGAAGTCCTCGATGCACCTTCAAGGCTAAACATGCTCGTCTGGACATGGATCCTCTTGCGGATAATCCTGTTACCCTGTATTTATGTACATATACCATAACTTAAATTTTGTCCTTTTTCTTCTGTTAAAAAAAACAAAACAAAAAATGTAAAAGAGCACTTCCAAATAAATTTTAAAAAATTAGTAGATGAGGGGAGGTTAAGTGTTATAATATTTAGTTCAGGGTAAAGTGATACGGGACAATAGTTGAGGGGAGTAAGGTGTAATTCACCCTTGCTGAATATGTCAATTACTTGTTTCATGAAAATATGTTTTGAGAGAAAAGGATGTTCATGCTAAATATGTCAATTGGTTTTTTTTTTTTTTTGGTATTCACAACTAAATATGTTACAATGATAAGTATATCAATTACTTTATCTTCTCTCTCTCTTTCTCTCTCTCTCTCTCTCTCTCTCTCTCTCTCTCTTTATTTTATGGTTAGGCTGTTTTATTAAAGTTTATTTTGAATTTATGAATGTTTTTGCATGTGTTCCACAAACACAAGTTCGATCATTTGAAGACAAATGGGGATCATGGTCAATTTATGTAGGTTGAATGTGCCAGAAGATGACTACATTATGGACTCTGTTTGGGTTATTTGTGTTGACACTGAAGGACATATAACATATGGAGCTTCAAGTGGTGGCATTGCATTGAAGGTGATTATTGCTTTGTTTTTGTGGCATTTTTGTGTCATATATGCAAAGCGTTTCTATATTATTTGTCTCAATTCCTTAAATTGTATCATTATTTTTCTACTATTCTTATTTAATTAACCCAAGTATGGTGATGGTGGTCGAATTGGTGTTCTATGGGAGGAGTTGATTGGTGGCCATTGAAAGTTTGGTGGGGGCTATGGTGTATGAAGTTGTGTGTGTGTGTGTGTGTGTTTGTGTGTGTGTGTGTGTGTGTGAGAGAGAGAGAGAGGGGCATTGAGGCTTTGATTTAAAAAAAAAAAGATCAGTTCCTCTATGGCATTTTGTCCTCCCAAGTTCCCAACAACCACGCAAAAGAAATGCTTTTCTTGGTAGTGAATGAAACCTTGAAGTGGTTATTAGGTAGCCAGTTCATTTGATGAAGTTAACCAAGTTTCTAGGGGCCTATTTGGCATCATTTTCATTTTCAATGCTTTTTTAGCTTGTCTTTTATTTAGATTCAATGCCTTTGTTGATCACAATTCACAACTAAAAGTTGAAATTTGCGTGACATCATTTCTAAAATGGATCATTATTCAGTTAAACTTGAAATTTATTATTCAAATATTTTTAACAAATAAGTGGACGTGTGGGATTAGCGACAATATATGGCTCGATTGTTAGCCATTCTCAGAAGGCCCGTTTGGGGGCCCATTTATAGTTGGTTGTTGCGTTTGTGGTGCTGGACAGTATTTAATGAAAGGATTTGTTGCTCGGGAGTGCTGTGTCTCTTCATCACTATATGTATCCTCGTTATTCAAAAATTTTATTTTATTTTATTTTGGGAATTATAACTAATAGAATATAAAAAATAAAAAAAATTGTATCTTATAAACGTGCAATTTTAATTTATCTTTTACTATGAGGAACATTATATTTTCTTGGAATGAGGCTAGTTTATCTTGGGATATTTTTGTAGCGTCTTAGCATTTTTGTGATTTTTGCCTAATTTAGTGCTTTCTTCTATGTATTTAGTTTTCATTATTTATTTTTGTGTTAAACCTACAAAAATCATATTCTTTGTTTCCATTTATGTATACTGACTTGTGAATCTAACATGGTTATTATTTTTGTTGCACAAGTCGTAGGCAGGTTCAGGCTCTGCTTGCATGAAAGTTTTACACTCTGTTATGTAAGATAGTAGCCAACACAATACTGATAAAAGTGTCAGAACTCTGGTTGATCAAGCCGAGGCTCCTATATCAATGAGAGCTCCCAACCCTCAACCTTAATGGTTTTTTTTAAGGAAAAAAAATGACTTTTTGTTTGTTTGTCTCCTATTTAGCTTCCCATGACTTCAACTAAGCTAAAAGCTCGAGAGATTATGCTGACCTACAATTCCTTGTCTTTTGGAATGAGTTATTTTGGAAGCTCTATAGAGCGACCTAAGGTACTATAATATGTTTCGAGTAATATTTCAAAGCCCAGCATATGAATTTTCTTCTTTAATTGATATATTTAGATCAAATTTTAAGATCACAATGAGTTCAGTCATGGTGAATCATCTCATTGATAGTAAACTAATACATTGTGTATTAATTAGGTGTGAAGTGTTCGTTAACATTTGATATATTTAATGATTTCTTGTTTTATAATTGAACAAATATTTTATATAAGAGCATATCATAAAAGTATTTGGAAGAGATTTGCATTTCGTATCTAAATTGTTCATTTGTATCTAAATTGTTCATTTTGTATCAGTCATAATTGTAATGGTGACATATAACAATTTGTAGTTTGTCTGTTTGGTTCTTTCTTTTTTTTTTTTGTGTCCATATCATGTTATATTATGTTGGTTTACATTTATTGATTTTTTCTTGACTACGAAAGCGAGCAAGCATGCATAATTCAAACCTAATTATGTGTATAATTTTTACTTAATTATGTGTTTAATTTTTTACTTATACGAAACTTATTTGTTTTATTCATCTGTTTTTATGCAGGTCTCAATTCTTAGGACTACAAAATAGCAAAATAGGATCGACATCAACCAGTTTGCCATACGAAATTGATGTTGGTGAAAGTAAAGGATAAAATATTGTGTGCGCTAAGATTTTGATAAGAAATTTAAAATTTGGAAGTAAATCAAACTGGTTTATTTATTATTTCTTTCAAGTGACTCATCATGTTTCAAATGGTTATTAAGGCAAACCTAAAACTTGAAAGATGTTCATTTTTACTCATGAGAGAAATCAGCACAATTATTTTATGGACCATTCTTCATAACATGATAATGGGCTTGTTTGGTGTAGAAAGTTGAAAATGTGTGAAGCATCTTTCATTGGGCTGACCAAAACCTTAAAGCCTAGGTGAGCTTGCATGGTGGGTGATGAGTGGGCCAAAATAGGCTACCTCTATGGGCTCATGGCCTAGCCTCGAGCTTAGCCCAAGATTTGAGTCTTTTTTTAAATAATTTTTCTTCACTTTTTTTTTATAATTTTTTTGTGGGCTAGGTTGTCTTTGGGTTTCAAATTCAAGGCCCAATCTCTCTTGTGCTAGCATGTCTAGGATTTGGGCTTTATTTGTGTAAAAGCCCAATGAGCTTGGGCGAGTTGGGTTTCAAGTTCAAGGCCCAATTCTAAGCTCTATCTAACTTAGGTTGGCTTTGTCGAGATTTGGCCTTTGTATAAGTAAAATCCCAATGAGCTTCGGCGAGTTGGGTTTCAAATTCATGGCCTAGTCTTACTTGGGGTGGCAGATCTAGGATTTGGGCTTTGTTTAGGTAAAAGCCCAATGAGCTTGAGGCTGCGTTGGGTTTCAATTTCAAGGCTCAATACTAAGCCAGTCTCATTTTAGCCGACATGTCGAGGATTTGGGCTTGGTTTAGGTAAAAGGCCCAACAAGCTTGGGCGAACTAAGTTTCAAATTCAAGGTCCAATTCCAAACCTAGTCTCATTTGGGTGACCCATTGAGAATTGGGCCTTGTTTGGGTAAAAGCCCAACAAGTTTCAACTAGGCGGGTTTCAAGGGCAAAAAGCGTATGCCATTATCTTTGATATTTCTCAAATTTTTAAAATTGAGCCTTTGAGATTCATTACAATAAGAAAATAAATATGCACAAATTTTAATCACTAGTTTTTATAGTTGGTTTTAGTGTCATTTCGACCTTTGTAATTTTAATTAATTCAATTTTAATCTTAAATTTTTT
Organism: Camellia lanceoleosa; assembly: GCA_025200525.1. Lineage (NCBI taxonomy): Eukaryota > Viridiplantae > Streptophyta > Magnoliopsida > Ericales > Theaceae > Camellia > Camellia lanceoleosa. Next base: position 126,352,068 of record CM045771.1, on the reverse strand, counting down.
ATTGTCTCAATTTAACTTAATTAACTGCAATCATTCACTCTTTTTTTTTTAAAAATTATGAAAATTGCACACATAAGTAGCATGAGTTATGCTTTTAGGAACAAAATTATAATTTTTCTTAACTAAGCCAGTCAATCTCAATCATCTCATTAACGATTTTACTTCAAAAACACTAATTGACATTATTAATTGAATAAAAATAATACAAAATTTAAAATTTAAATCAAAATTAAATCAATTAAAAATGTGAGAATGAAAATGATAGATAAGACAAAATACAAAACTACCAATTTAATTTACCCAACAAACATTACCACTTTCCCTATCTTGATTCCAGGAAAGATCCAAGGGTGCAACCTAAGACAAGAAAATAAAACAAACAACAAAATCAAATCAAGGCCAAAAAAAAAAAAAAACTATGGTACAAAAGAATTTCCCTATCTTGATTCCAGGGAAGATCCAAGCTCTTGGCTACTTAAGCTATCGACTTGTAACCTAAGACAAGAAAATAAGACAAATAACAAAATCAAATCAAGGCCCAAAAAAATAAAAAATAAAAAACTATGGTACAAAAGAATTTTTTTTTTTTTTTATGATTGTCAAGCAAATATTCAAAAATATAATAAAAAATAAAAAATAAATTAGTCCTTGATTTGTATTGAAAAGTGTTGTTCGGACTCATGGAGTTCGCTATGAGTTTCATTCTGATAATCTAAACCAATCATTTTGTATTTTAAATTTCTCATTATTTAGTGTTTTTAGACTACTACACATTATTCATGTCAGAACACTTGTTCAATTATCTCTTACAAAAGAGAGAAAAAAAATGTAATTAAACTGTAAATTAAATCATTGGTCTCTGTAATTTAAGTGAAGTGTCATTTTAGTCATCGTAATTTTAATTTGAACATTTTAGTCCATACATTTTAAATTTTGTTATAAAAGGGTGTTTTGGGAAGTTGGTAAAAAGCTGACTTTTAGCTTTTTACCAAGCTTTTTAGCTTTTTGAAAAGTGATTTGGGAAGTTGGTAAAAAGCTGGCTTTTAGCTTTTTACCAAGCTTTTTAGCTTTTTGGAAAGTGATTTGGGAAGTTGGTAAAAAGATGGCTTTTAGCTTTTTAGTTTAATATTTGTTTATGGTGTCAAATCAAATTAAAATGACCAAAATACCCTTACCTAACATAAGAAATTTATTTTTTTATTTTTTTTGTCATAGGCCCCAATTTGTAATTTCACACTTGCGTTTTTATAACTTCCCAAACCAATTTTGTTGTATTTTTGCCACTTGTGTTTTTGGACCAAAGATAAAAAAAACGTGGCTTTTTATTTTGGTTCCCAAAACGGCACAAGATGATCTTTCCGTCAAATGTTGTTAACAATTGAAACATAAAAATTAAGTGCAAAATTAGAAGGATCAAAATAAAATTCAAAACAAATTATAGGGACCAACGACATAATAAATATATTAATTACACAGGTGATCATATAATTGGTTTTGAATTTCACTTCAGTCCATCTTTTATTTTACTCATAGTATTTTTCCGTTTCAAATTCAACAATAAGTAATAAAAAAAAATCACATTCCAACAAAATTGAAAATGTATAAACCAAATCCCAAAACTATATTGTTGGTTAAAGACGGGAAAACTTCTAAGCCACCCTCTACTAACTGAGAAAAACCATGATAGAGATATGAATTCATTGAAAAACATATTAACAAACGTAATTGGGTTCTTCTACTAACAATATTATGTTTAGGTTCTTTTATTTTTATTTTTTAATTTATATGTTGTTTTCATGAGTGACAGAGGGCTAATGAAAGGAGACTCTATTTTTGACTTAACTCTGCACTCAATTTCTTCTTCTTCTCACAAAAATATAGCCATTTTTGAGGCGCTAAAGCTTTTTCACTAAAAAAAGTCAACAACCTCTTTGCTTTGCTTTGCTACGATCTGTTGGTTTTCTTTTCATACGTAATTGGAAACAATGCCTCTAGCAGAGATCTTTCTCTCGGCCCGTCAAATTCTTTGTTTGAGAAGATGACCACTTTGCATCCTCGAAATTACACGCCTTTGAAGGTATTGATACGGTGACCAATTGGACCAAGATCTTTGCCAAATTGAAGCTATTCTAATTGGCGTGAGGAGAAGCAAATGATAGTTCGGTAGTGAACCTATGGCTTGATGATCTCGAGGATCGGCATATGATTTGGATGATTTAGTGGATGAGTTTAGCCGAAAAGCTTTGCAACACAAGCTCAAGGCAAAGCCGTGCCAAGCTAGTTCGACAAGGTATGGAACCTTATCCTAATTTCAAGCCAGCAGATGTTATCTTTAATTTTAAAATGAAGTCCAAGATTGAGGAGATCAATACAGTTGCACAATAGTTTTGAACAATGTTCAAATTTAATTTGGTTAAGATTGTTAGAAGCACCACACCTACTAAGACTTGGCAAAGACCGAGTCTACATCTTTATTTGATGAACCTCGCATTTCTGACGAAAACACAATCGAGTAAGATAATTAAGTTGCTCGTAAAGGGGGATAAATCAAGTGATAACAACATTGGCGTAATTCCCATTGTGGATATGGATGGGATTGGCAAGACCACCCTCGCTCAGATGGTATACAAGGATGAAACTGTGAAGGAGTATTTCAATCTGAAAGCATGGATGCGTGTGTCAAATGAGTTTGACATTATGAAAATAACAAAAACTATTTATGATTGGTGACTTCCCAAACATGTAGTTTTAATAACTTGGATCAAGCTCAAGTTGAACTCTGAGAAGGCTTTGGCGGGAAGGGAGTTTTTAATTATTTTAGACGATGTCTAGAACGAAGATTACAATGCTTGGAATGTTTTGAAGAAACCTTTCAATGATGGAGCCCAAGGGAGTAAAGTCATGGTGACAACACGTATGCAGAGACATTGCAACAATGATGGCAGCTGTTGAACTCCATGACGTTAAGATCCTATCGATGAGGATTGTTGGTCATTGTTTGCACAACATGCCTTTGCGAATACAAGTATTGATGCAAATCCAAATTTGGTATCAATTGGTAAGAAAATTATGGAGAAATGTAAAGGTTTGCCTCATTTGCTAGGACACTTTCGGTGGCCTTTTACCCAACAAAGTACGAGATGAGGAATGGGTAAATGTATTGCGTAGTAAAATATGGGATTTACCACACAATAAAAGTGACATCCTTCCTACTTTGAGATTAAGCTACCATGATCTTCCTTAGCATTTAAGCGATTGCTTTGCATCTTGCTCAATAATACCCAACGACTATGAATTTGAGGAAGAGGAGCTAGTCCTATTGTGGATGGCGGAGGGCTTCATTCAACAACAAAAGAGAAGCAAATGAAAGATGTAGGGTGAGTACTTCCATGAATTATTGTCAATGTCTTTTTCCAACCATCTAGTACCGATAAAAGTTCTAAATTTGTGATGCATGACCTCATCAATGATTTGGCTCAAGTAGTTGCAAGAGATACTTGTTTTAGAATAGAGGATAGATTGAAAGATCAAGACCGTACAAGAATCTAAAGAAAGCTTGACATTCATCTTACATGCACAATACTATGAGGGTATGAAAAAATTTGAGATCATTGATAAAGCCATGCATTCTACGGACTTTCTTACCATTTGGCTTAAAATATAGATCGGGTTATAATTTGGCAAGCAATGTTCCCTTAATCTATTCGAAGCTAAAAGCTTGAGGGTGCTCGATGAGTAGATATTTCATCACAGAACTTCCAAATTCGGTTGGAGATTTGAAACATTTGCGGTATCTTAACCTTTCCTGACCATATAAAAAAATTACACAAATCACTAGGCTCTCTCCACAATCTACAAACATTGATGTTAAGAGAATGTAAAAAAGCGAAAAAGTTGCCTCTAGATATGGGAAACCTAATTGACCTCGTCATCTTGATACTACAAGTGTAGATTCCATAGAAGAATTGCCAATGGGAATAGGTAAGTTGGTTAGTCTTCATACCTTTGTCCAATTTTATTGTTACTAAAAACAATGGGCTTGGATAAAGAGTTGGGGAACTTAATTTATCTCTGAGAAAGCTTTGCCTATCTGGATTCTGAGAATGTGGTAAATCCTCTAGATGCAAGGAGGCGAATTTAAATGATAAGAAGGGGTTATATGTGTTATCAATGGAATGGAGTGTTAACTCAGATGATTCACGAGATGGAAGAGTTGAAACAGAAGTGCTTGACAAGCTACAACCTCACAAGAATTTAAAAGAGCTCCATATCAAAGGCTACCTTGGTACAGGATTTCCAACTTGGATAGGAGATTCTCTGTTCTCCAATATGGCTAACCTAAGTTTAGATAATTGTGGAAATTGTGCATCCTTGCCACCACTCGGACAACTACCCTCCCTCAAAAAGCTTTACATTAAAGGAATGAGTGTACTAAAGCATGTCGGTTGTGAGTTCTACGGGCAAGGTGGTGTTCAACCTTTTCCATTACTGGAGACTCTAAGCTTTGAAAATATGCCAGAATGGGAGGATTGGTATACTTTTGAAGATCACAAGGAAGTTCAACCATTCACGCATGTCAAGTATCTCTCCCTAATAAAATGTCCTAAACTTCTTAAAATGTTGCCTATTGATCTACCTTGTTTGAATAATCTAAAGATTTGAGTGCATAATTCCTAGTTGAAGGTTCGGCATTAGCCTCCCATCACTCACTGTATAGCTATGAATGGCGTACCACTAACAAGCCTTGAAATGGACCTTGAGATGGGGAGTATGGTTGATGATGAAGTGATATCGGCAAATGCAAAGTGTAAGCATCAAGTTTAATAACTTCCTTGAGCATTGGGATGATCAAGAAACTCGAGCTCTTGCGAAATAGGTTACTCATGGGCTAATGGAACTCAAAGCATTGAAGATTACAAGTTGTGAAGAACTCAAGACAACTTTGTGGAAGAATGAGGCGAGAGTGCGGCCCAGTCTCCTTGCATTCGAAGTTTGCAAATTAGAGGTTGTCCGACTTGTTTCATTGTTTGAAGAAGATAAGGATGAAGAAAATGAAGGGCAACATCGGCAACAACAAGAAGAGGACTCCCTTGCATAGAGGCTTGAGCATCTAAGAATATATAATTGTGAAAAGTTGGAGAAAGCGCCACAATTACTACATACCTTCACTTTTCTTGAGTTGTATGTCTATAACTGTCCAAGTCTCGGCTCTTTTCCAAACGGAGTTTTCCATGCGTTGAAAACACTCAACATACGTAATTGTGAGGCTCTGCAATCCTTATTTGGGTGGATAACGCAAATTAATGACAATAATCTTGAAGTGTTAACGTTTGACAATTGTCCATCCCTCACATGCTTGATATCGTGCAGAGGTGGGGGGCTACCACCCACAATCAAACACCTTGAGATTGAGAGGTGTAAGAAGTTGGAGGCACTGCTAGTAGAGGAGGGGATGGAAATTAATTGTCCATCTCTTGAGTCTGTTCGGATCTGGGGTTGTTATATGCTCAAATACATGCCAAATGCCCTTCCTAATAATAATAATCTCAGGAATCTCAGTCGATTGATCTTGTATGGGTGTAAGAATTTGGAGTACATTAGGAAGGATGGTTCCACTCATAACAAATCTAACATATTTGAATATCGGGGATGCAAAAATTGAAGGCCCTACCACACAGTTGCGAGCATCAACTACCTCACTTCTCTTCAAGAGTTGTATTTGAATATTTGAATGGAACAACTTCAAGAAGATTGGTTTGCCAGTTTATCCTCTCTTAAAATCTTGTTGATTGAAGGCAAAGGCGAAGAACATTGATGGGTTCGGCTTTCCGATAGATGGGATGTTGCTGCCCACCTCTCTAATCGATCTTCATATCTCGGGTTTCCGAAATCTGGAGAAGCTATCTTCTAAGTTGTTTCAAAATCTCGCCTCTCGTGAATTTCTTAAAATCGGTGGTTGCCCTATGCTCAAATCTTTACCAGTGCAAAGGTTGCCTCCCTCACTTAAGAGATTGTCGATCATCGGGGGAAGTCGGAAACTAACAGGGAAGTGTGAAAAGGGAAAAGGCAAATATTGGCCCCCACTTAGCTCACATTCCTTGTGTCGAGTTGATGGTTGATGATTGATGATTCCCACCACAATACAAGCAATCAAATTGCCAGGTTTCAAAACAGAAACTAATTTGATAAATATATACATTTAAAAATATTTTCAAATTTTAAAAACAAAATATTTTTTCAAAAATAGAAAATCATATGAAAAACCATATAACTGTTTTTGCTTATCATTTTTCAATTTTTTTTTTAATGAGAGTCCCTCAAGTATGCAATACATTACATTTTCAAGTTAATTGATTTTTTTTGGATGAGGAAGTTATTTTCAAATTCATATAAAAATTTAAAACAAAATAAATTTGTATTTTGAATTAACAAAAAATATTTTTGAAAATAATGAAAAAAATATGTTAAATTTAAATTCATATGACCATTATGAAATGAGTAAATAATTTTTAAAATTTTGTTTGGTTTTGGAGTTTTCAAAAATAGTTTTAAAATTTTTAATTCATATTTTTTTAATATATTGGCTAATTTGCTTTATTTTTTATTTTTTTTAGATGCATCTAATCTACATATACTTAAAAAAAATTAAAAAATCTTTAAAAAATTTAATAAATACAAGATAAATACGAAAATGTATTAAATATTTAGTGATTTTTTAAACCATTTTTTTCATAAATTTGATATGTTTTAGGTGTATTTAGATTGAGTGGATCTAAAAAATTAAAAAATATTGATTAAAATACTTAAAAAGTTCACTGAAAATAATAAAATATGGATTGAAACTTAAAAACTATTTTTGAAAACGCCAAAACCAAACAAAGTTTTAAAAATTATTTCAATTTCTAAAAACTAAATGAGTTTTGGATTTTCAAATTTCTAAAAAATATTTTTTAGAATATACAACCAAACAAATTTTTAGAAAATTATCTTTCAAAATTGATTATGAAAACCAAACCTTAGTTTTTTGGGTTTTCTGTGCTAGTCATTAATAAATTATTTTTGTATTTGTTAAGTTGTTACCTATCTAGTGACCGGGGAAAAGTCAGATTGAAAGTGATTAAGGTGGTATAAATTCTTGTTGTAGGGGGAATTTTTTGGCCAGTCAAATGAGGGTAATGTTAGAAAAAAGAAAAGAAAAGGAAAGAGAATGAAATGCTGTGAAATTATGTAAGTAGTTTGCAAATGCCTAGAAAAATTAAATAATTTTTTTGTTGTTGGAAGAGCAAACTTAAAAGGTTACAAACAAATATACGCATATCAGGTGTTCAAATTTCATTTTGGTGAGCTATTCTAATAAATATGGAAATTGAAAGCAATTTTAATTGTATACCTAGAGTTGTTACATTTTATGTATTAAAAGAATTCAGAGAAGTTTTATCAATCTATAAGGGATTATTTGATATAGATATGTGCTTTCAAGGATTTGAATACAAAGAGAGGCATATTAGATAGATTTCCTTGCACCTTTTGTTTCCTGAAGGAACCACAACAAATGGAAGAGTTCTCATTTCTTTCTAACTTGGTGTATTTGTCCCTAGATATCCTGTCCATCTAGTGATTGTTCGCTATCCCCATGTACACTTTGACCAATCCTGGTAAGAATTTTCTTTAGTTGAAACCGTTTTGTTGTTGTCTTTTGTAATGTCTTTACCTAACTTGCATCATATGGCCTATCATTTTGTTTAGAGGAAATATAGCTTTGGGAAAGCTCATGTTAGAATATTCAGAGTTTCACAATTTCATAGAGGTATGTTGAGTGATTTTTTATACTAAAAATGTAGTGAGTTTGCCTTCCCCCACTATTTTTTGTTTGTAAAATTTTTGGGTAGTATGGTGTGTGAAGTGGCAATTCATATATATAGGTTGTTATAGTGATGCCCCAATTTGCTATTTTTCTTTTGATAACTAACTCACTCTCGTAGATCATCAATATTGATTATTCATCAACTTAAATGTATATGCATTTATATGATGTGTCCCTGACTATATTATAATTTGAATTTTGGTTACAAAATAACTTGTATGTTGTAAAATGTTGAAGTCATTTATTAAATTATGCAATTGGAGTATCATCTGTTATCTTACCCTTGAAAATCAGTAGGAAAATGCTGCCCATTTTGCTTAGAGGGTGAGTCGACATTATTTGATTAATCTTTGTTTCCTTGTTGGCTTTACTTGATATTTTAATATTAATTATATTCTTATACATCAAAGTTGTTAATGGGCACATTACATACAATTTGTTAATTTTTTTTATAATGTTAACATGTTCTGTATTTCATATGCTTTATCTCCTAAGCAATTCAAGACCAGTGGATGTTTAACACACCGTAAATATTGTAATTGAATTTATGTGATGTTATGTCTACTGCATTTGTGTGTGGAAGCCTGTCCTTTTTTTTCGCATCTGTGCCCAAAGAATTAGCCAATTGATGATTCCTGGTCTTTGGATTTCAAGTAATACTATATATATATAAGGATCAAAATTTTGTTTTGGTGTGTTGTTTCAAATAGTACAAAAGCAAAAACATCTCGGAAATATTTCATGAAATGAAGATAAAATAGAAATGTTTGAAAATACAAATTGAAATATACCTAAATGTATAAAAGCTAATAATTGATTATAGCCATTCACGTAAAAGAATTAAAAAACTAATGTCACCATGAACTAAAAATTATTAAGCATTGTCAAATAACTCGATTTTATTAAACAAAAATTTCCAATGAGGTCTAAAAACTTACTCAAACAGTAGCAATAAATGAAATTTTCTAAATTTGTATAGATAAAATTTACCCTTTCAGAAGTATCATGAAAAATCTTTATGAAGATTCTCCACCCTTGGATTAGATTATAGTGCTTATAGTGTTTTATTGTATATTATACAATCACCCTTAGATTAGTTTCATGAAGCTTTTCATGATATTTATTTCATGATGCGTAGCATTACTGTTCAGCATATCACACTATGTTTTGGTGTGTTTCACTATGTTTTGATATGTTTCAATGAAAACACTAGAATTTTATTATTCCACTAGTGTTTCGTTTCGGCCTCTTGGGAAATGGAAACACTTTGGCCATTTCAATGGAAACAAATGAAAATTTTGTTTCTCATATATATTAAAGATAAATCCATGTCAAAAGTTTTCATTCACGTATTGTCTCGTTTTCATGTTATTTGGTTCCAAACAAATGGCATATGGTACCTATTAAAATTGGATGTAGCGCACATGCATGACCCTCGTGTCTTCCATATGCACTATGTTAACTTATTACAATTGGAGGAATAGTTTCCTATAGTCCGTCTTTAGTTTGGGAAATATTTCCTTATGTATTCTTTTAGTATTGTTGGTGTATTGCCATGATTCTTAGGGGCGAGCCATGTATAACAAAGTTCCCTTGGAAATTTGAAGATCTGAAATTATATACACTCCACATGTTTACAAAATATCTACCTAACTAACTCTGTTACAACAAGTTGAACTAACACTTGACTTGTTTGGTTTGCGAGAACAACATATCTCTAGTCTGGTCTTGGATTGAATCTGGATTCTTGAGTCTTGCTTGGTTACACTAAGCGTATGAACATTTCACTCCTATGGGGACATCATCTTTGCTTGCAAAAGCTTAGAGTCCAAACAGGTCACTTTTAGGTGCTCCATGTGTTTTGGCTTTTTATAGTTTATCTTGCTTTTAGGTCGGCAAAAATGATCTTATACTTCATTCAAACATTCTATGAAGTGCTAGATTTGACTCTTAAACTTAATTTGATGGCCTTTTTGCGATGGACCAAGAATATTTGATGCAGCTGCAATGATGGGATTTACATTGTCTCCTTGGGATCTCATAATGTATTAGGTGTAGGCCTTGAAGCACACCATTTAACGCTTATAATTCCTGTCTTCCAAAATAAATAACTTCACCTTTCTTTCACATGCATTACTAAAATATTTTAGTGTACTCTGGTTTGCCAAGTTTGATTTCTTTCAAATTGGGTTGATTCATAGAACTTAACTTTGTTCATTTAGCTCAACAATCTAAATATTGCAAGCACAAAACAAAGTGTACTCAAGGCTCCAGCTGCTTGGTTTTTTTAGCAGTTGTAACCTCGGTCCTTCATTTCTCCATTGTATGTTTCCACTTTGATGGAAGAGTATTTTTTTTTTTTTTTTGGTGCCAAATATGCCTTGCTCCTTCTAGGGAGTATATATGTTGTTTTGCAACATTGTGCTTGTTCATAGTGTTTATTGCCTAGCCTTAGAAAACTATCCAGGAACTTTCCCGGATGCAACCTTAGCTTCATTGGTTTCTTTAATATTTTTTCATATTTACATGGAAAACTTTTTGTAAATTTCTCATATTGTCTGCTAACTTATATACAAGCCTTTTTCTAATAAATAATAATGCTAAATTATTTAAAGAGTCATGCTAATGACAGCCCAATGGGCTGCCAATAAGGGGAAGAAAACGCCAAAAAACTCTCAATGTATTTTTTACACATCCCAAAGCATTTTCACAAATTTGGACACTTTTTGCACATCCATTGATCTTGTTGGGCCCAAAGGTCATCTTTAGCATTTTCCTTATTTAAATTATGCAAATGTATTCCATGTCCAAGAGATATGCAGGAAGACTCGTAGGAATGATGGAAACAACCAATACTGCATGTTTTATAAAACTAAGTTGCATCTCTCTCTCTCTCTCTCTCTCTCTCGCTCTATGGGGGAGTTTGAAGTCTTCTATGGAGTCCACCCTAATTTTTGCATTTGTATGCTTTGCAGGAAAATCCTCACTATATACTGTTGAAATGGCAAATGTGGAATCGGTGAGTTTTTAATTGAATGATTTATATATGAATACTTTTGTTGTGTTATAATATGGTGAAAATACAGATAGATTCGTATCATATCCTCATTATCTTTTGTTTTTGTTTTTTTTGGTGTGTGTGTATGTTAGGTTTTTATTCTTGGCAACCCCGTTTGACAAAACTCCTTTCAGATGTATTTATTTTTGCCTTTTATTTCAGTGAGGCTATGAGTTTATTAGATACAAATCCAAACCCGAATCGAGCCATGTAGAGAATTTTGTGATGTTAATGCTTTCAAGATTGCCACTTCGCTGATTATTACGCGGCCGAAGCAAAATTCAAATTTGCATTCAAAATTGCATGTCAGCCGTTGCTCGCTCGAGCCAAGGAGTTCTCGCTCGAGCTAAGGAATGCTCGCTTGAGCCAAGGATTGCGTCCATACAAAAACCTGAAAGAAGTGATTGGTCGCTCGAGCCAAGGATCCGTCGCTCGAGCCAAGGCACTAGTAGAAATCATGAAAATTACTCTCCTCGCTCGAGCCAGGAAAGCTTCGCTCGAGCGAGCCTCAGAATCCGGATTTCTCAAGGAGTTTGTTTTCTTCCCAATCTTGGATTACTTTTGGTTCTCTATAAATACTTGGTTTTCTCCCAAAACTAAGTAATTTATTGAAGTTCTCCAGATCTTCTTTTTGGTTCTTAAAGGTTTATATTTGGGGATATTTTGTTTTCTTTGATGTTTTATTGAGTATTTAACTCATGGTTTAAAGAGAGTACATCAAAGGTTTGTTTGTTATACACAAAAGTGAGAGTTGTTCTTCAGTTGTGAATTCTGAAGAATTCAAGCACAAGCTTTGGAGGAATCGGGTGGCTCATCGGAAAGACAATTCCGTGCTGAAGATGGGGTTGGAAGAGGCACATAGAGGTTGGTTCAATTAGGCGTTGTGAATTCGCTAGATAATTAAGAGTGATACCTGTGTAATTCCTTTATATCTTCTTAGTGGATTGTTCTTGTGGTTGTTGCCCGTGGTTTTTTTATCACAATTGGAAGGTGTCCAATTGTAGTTTTTCCACGTAAAATCTTTGTGTCACTTTCTCTTGATTGTTTGATTGGGATTGTTATATTCTGCTTAAAATTGATACATAATCACAAATCAACATCTAGGAGGTTTCTAGATTTTTTAGTGTATATTTAATATAAATGTATAACACATTTTAGAAGAAAAAAACGAAGCATGCTTTTGTATCTATTGGTTAAAATGATGAAAAATTGAAAATGGGCTTTATAGACTTGTAATTTACATATGGCTTTAGAGAAGAATTTTTGGGTGCTTAGAATGCATGTTGTTGTGTGTTCCTATAGTCAAGAGCACTCTATCGAGCTTGCCTATTTATTTTTTGTCCATGACCCATTTTGGCGTTTATCCTTTCAAAGCGTTACTCACCTAAGGTTTTAGTTCAATTGTGAATTTTATTTTCCTCCCAAGGAAACCTTGAGAAATATATTTGAAAACCTTTTGAGATCATTAAATTTACGGTTTTTGAACAAAAATGTACCATGTTGCAAAACGTGCTTTCCAAAATCTAATTCGTTTGAGTGTTAACGTTTTGTGGTAACACTTTGGTTTTATGGATTTTGTAGAGAGCTTATTTCCATTGGTTTTTAATTGGGGTGCATTACGCACATAAGCGCATGCCTATTGTCTCTGTCGGTTTGTAATAAATTATCTTTGTTTTTTTAAAATGCAAAGGAAGATTCAAGTAATTTGATTACCATCAATTATTCTAAATACATTGATCCCTCTCTAAACCAAATTTCTCTGTTTTTATTTAGTATTCTAGTTCATCATTAATGGATTACTCTCAAGTTTATATTAATTGGTCAATTGGAAAGAAGATGAATTGGATTATATCTCTTCTTTACCAGACATTCGATTTAAGTAGAAATTTGTGGACTTTTGGATACATTTCTATCCATGAATCCAAATTCCAGGTATGACGACAAGAAATTTTAATTTTAGTGATATTTCTGTAACACAATAACTGTCATGTATGGCTACATTTTCCTGTAAGGAGCTATTTATAATATACTTCTGATCAAAACTTCTTGAGTTGTTCATCTGGAACTTCATGCCACCTTACCTGCATGCAAGTCCCTAAATGTGATCAATTTTCCTTCATTCATCGCTTAAGATTATTGAATAGGGTATTTGAATCATGGATGAGTGATCGCTTGCTTTTTTATATTTTATTTTTCCTTCATTTCATGTGTTCATACATTCTGTTCTTTTTCCTTTCTTTAAGCTTGTAGATGTGATTTTTATTTGAGTTTATCAAAAGTATATTTTCATTGAACTAAAGTGCATCCATGCCAATTATGCAAATGAGGGATTTTTGGTGGCTAAATCAAATTATTCTTGATATTCCATTATTTGATTTAAAAGCATATGTTATTGCTTCTTCCCATTTTTCTCGGATATATCAAATCCTTGGTAGGGTTATAATTAACGTTGATTATGAGTATTTACGTGAATAGATATTTTTACCCTCATCGTATCTTGTGTATTAGTTGTGCCTTTGGATAATCCTCTTGTTGCCTTTGAAATTCATTAATCCTTATCATATCGGGTTTTATTTTCTTTATTTTTCTTTTTACGCACAATTTTAAAACATGTGAGCTCAATTTTCTTCCAATTTGGGTTTCAAAATTGACACTTTTTTTATATTGTGATTTGTGACTATTATAACATCTTGTAGTGCTTCACTAAACTGAAAATGTTCACCATGTGTATCTAAATATGCTTAATTCTATCCTAGTTGCAGCGTGCGACCTTTGAAATGCTTTCTTTTCTCTCTTGAGTTTGTCTAATTGCATTTTAGTTTGTGTTAATATCAATAGTGCTTAAGTTGTCATGATTTCCGAGTTGGTGAAGGTTAGAGTTGCTTTATGGGCAAAATCTAATTTAAAAGAGTTGAAGTATTGAGTTCATGACATAGTATCTAATCTGAGCGGTATGCTTTTGTGTATAGATGGAGTCAATCTAGTTCTTCTTTGTAGAATTGAGGTGTATTATGCATCGATTGCGACTTGAGTTCTTTGCTAGATGTAGAAGCTGTGAATAAGTTCTTGATAGATTGATGCTAGTTAGATTCAGGGTGCTACTAGATTGAAGTTTTACAGGTGTATAGAACTGTTATGCCTGGTTTTGTTATGTTTAGTCTCCTATTTTTCTGCTTCTCTGTTTTTCAATTTCTTGGATCATATTCAGAATTGCGGTTGAGAGATATTATGGTTTGGTACCGGTGCGCCATCACCAAATTTAGAAGACTTATGCAAAGTGTCAAAGTTTAATATTGTATTAAGCATGGGAGATGAGCATAGCCTGTCTTCTTTGCTGCTTGGAATCTAGACAATTGGATGTGGGTGCTCTTTGTGTATTGTGTTTTGTGGTGTGTAAGTTAGAATTGCTCTTGGGTTAAGCCAAATATTAAAGGAATGAATTACTCAGTCTTTGTTTCTTCTTTCTGTATCTTGGTCTATGGTTGCAAACACGCATCTTTGTTTTGATGTCTGTTGTTGTATCTTTCTTGTCCTAAGGCATATTCTTTGTGTCTTGAGAATCTGCTTCTTTGGTGTCTTCTTTGCTTCTTATTCTTGGTTGATAAGCGGTGGTTGATAAGTCTGTGAGTTAATTAAGTTAATTAAGATTAGAGTTGCACTAAGTGTAATATTGGACATTCTTTGGTGTTTTGGGTTGGAAGGGTATGGAGGGTATATTTTATGTTGCTCATCGATAGAGTGCATAGGGCGGCAGGAGAAGTTTATCTGGTTTGTTCTGCAGTAGTCAATTTGGTTCATAGTTGATGCTCTGGCGATGTTGCAATTCTTGGTCTTTGGTGGAGTTGGCAGATTTGGAAGGTTGCCCTTGTTGTGTGGTTGGGTATTTTTCGTTTTGTTTTTCTATTTTGGATTGGTATCTCGCCAATCTGTGGGTTTGGTGCTAGCAGATGATTGTGCTTCCTCCTTGGTGCCAACCTAGTTGGGATTGTGGAGTGTTAGTTATGATGCTTTTTGCACTTCTCTCCTTTATTGATGTATATTGATGCTTGTTTTTGCTCATCTCATCAATGAAGTTTCATTTTCTTTCTTGATCAAAAAAAAAAAAAAATAGTCTTTGAAGTT
Source organism: Camellia lanceoleosa (assembly GCA_025200525.1). NCBI lineage: Eukaryota > Viridiplantae > Streptophyta > Magnoliopsida > Ericales > Theaceae > Camellia > Camellia lanceoleosa. Next base: position 126,337,024 of record CM045771.1, on the reverse strand, counting down.
GGTGGTGATGCAAGATTTGTTTATCTCCTTTGTTTGCATCTGCTCATAGCGACGAGTTAGAATCCACGATTTCTTCAAGATTCTGAGATTGAATCATAAACTATGCGATTTGCTATGTAATAGTACTCTTATTTGTTGTTGTGTATCTATTTTCTTATGATTTGATGAGTCACTATCTAACTTTCAATGTTGGACTGTGGTGATGTCCTATGTCTGTCCGTACTTCTTAGATGTTGACCCATGTTGTGTCTTTGTGATGACTTGAACATAGTTGCTGGTGACACAAAATGGATGTGAAATTATGGTCACTGATAGGAAAATGCAATATTGTATAACTATGAAGCACGGATACGAATACTAATACGATACGAGTATGTCGATATGGCAAAATTGAAAAAAAGTAGGAATGCAGATGCGGCTTGGTATGTTTGTAAAAAATATTTATTTTTAATTTAGAGTAATACAAAAATTGATCAAATGATTTAATTTGTTAAGATTCAACCAACAATTAACATTTAATACCAAAAGTAAAGGTATAAATCAAAATTAAATGTCATTATATTAGATAACTTAAAAATCACAACTTAATTTTATTTTATAAGGGTAAACTACTAATAGGTCCTGATAGTTGGACTTAATTCTTATCAAGTCTTATTGAAAATAAGACCTACTACAATAAATCGTTAAAAATAATTTTTGTGACGATTTTTTGCATTTATTGCTAAAAATTGACAATTACTGACTTTTTTTGTTGCGGTTTTTATAAATTGTCTCTAAAACTTACAATTAGTGACGAATTTTTCAAACTGTTACTAAAAGTTGAAAATTAATAACATTTTTTTCAAAACAATTACTAAAACTTATAATTAGTGACATTTTTTGTGACAATTTTTTCAATATATATGAAAATTAACAATTAGTGACGTTTTTTAATAGTGTATGATGAAAAATGCCATTAATTATCATATAACCTATTGGACAATAAGTCCACTTAGTAGGACCTACATGTTAATCTCCCTTATTATAATCATGCTAAGCATAAAATTAAAAATAATAATAAAAAAAGTCTAGGGAAAGAAATTTTATCTCTATAGTAGAAGAAAATAGTGTTTCATGTATCCAGTACGCATGCATAAGTACACCATACGAAGTACCATTCGCCCTTTAGTACCCAGTACTGGTACGACATGTTTGTCAAAATACTCATACTTCATAGTTGTATAACTATGTAGACAATACTAGGCCTTAGTCTTGAAGGCCTTTGCTGTGGAAATAAATTAGATACGTGAATAAATTTTGCTCACTTCCTGTCCATGAAATGTGAAACAACATTACAATTTACAGCTACTTGATTTGAGAAAGTTTTCATATTTAAGAAGTTATTCTTTCTTGATTTCATCACCTATCTCATGGCTATTATTCTATGTTGTAGATATTTGGAGTCCTTGATGTGGAGAAAAAGGGTAAAATAACATTCAAGAAGGTGATAATCTCTCTCTTAGTTATACATGCGATCCCCAATTGGTCCCAACTTTGTCCGCACTAAGCCAATCTGAGCCTCTCATAGATGGAAAATCTATTGCTTGCAGTTCTGTATGGGTCACTCATGTCCTCTGACAACCATTTTGAGATGAGCCTGTGAATTAGCCTTCGCTGAGTGTCACACTGGTGGAAACCATTACATTTCCGAGCAAGAAGTATGTCTCATACTCTTTTCCTTCGTATTCCCTTTTATTGATTATACTTTTGGGTAAGGTTTGAGTTGTGTACTCTTGGTTGGTAAATGGATGGCTTAGTTGGGAGATTCCATTAAGCCGGCTATTCTAAACATGGACGAGTTTGAGGTGAGTAATCGACATCCTCATGGGTTCAATGGACATGTCAATCTAATCCATACAATATCCTTAGAAATGTAACCACAACAATATATTTTTCTTGAAATTCTTTCGAACTGAAGCTTTGTTTTACATTTGTAGATCCATGAACTACTCAAATCATTTGAACCTGATAGCGATGTGAGGATCAACAAGGATGATTTTATCGCCTGTTTAAGAAGAAATCCGTTGCTTGTTGCACTTTTCTCTCCCCAGTTAATGCACAAGAACTTGTCTAGAGTCAATACATAGGAGGTTAAAGGAGATGGTGTGATGCATGATGGGTTGATGAGTCTTCTTGTAGATTTGGCTCTATGAAACATTTTAGCTCTTTCACAAAGGGCTTAAGTGAGGGATAGGTTATTTGCATATAATTCTTTTTCTTTTGAAAATAGTCACTTAGCTTCTTGTGGTTTGTTGAATAAAATATACCAGCTTCATCAAAATTAACAATGTATTACACATGTCTACGTTTTCAAATAGTGGGGGATTATGTGTTAATATAGGGGTACAGTGAAGTGTTTAGTTTAGAAAATGAGATTATTTAAGTTTGTTTACAAGTACTCATAAATTACAACGAGTCAATTGTTTATTTCAAATGACTTGGGTATTATGTGCACATAACTTGTACTATAAAGGGATAAAGTGAAACATTGGTTTTTTTCTTTTTTTTTTTTTTTTTTTTTTTGAGGGGAGAGGGGATAAATTATAGATATGCTACTTGAAATTTGTCTAGAAATATAGTTTACTTCTTGTGATTTTAGAAATTACAATTTTTCCCTTGTCAGAATTAGTTTATTAACAGAGTTGACGAAAAAACCCTTTTTTTTCCCCATAATTAACATTACCCTATTACCTATCTCCCTTTCCTTTGTTGTTAAACTTGTTCTTATTTTTCTTTCATTTCAACCACTTTCTATCCTGGTCCCCCACTCTAGCACCCGACCCTCTCTCTCCTTCACAGCTACCATTGTAATTTCTTTAAATGGTTGGTGTACACTTTCTTTCCTAGTCACCTCCACTCCCTTTCCTACTTTTGCTGCTTACTCTCACTCCCACTTGTACAATCCTATTTTGAAACACTTTATTAGTGCTCTTGTATTAAAATCTAATTAGAATATACCTGGAGCCATCTCCTTAGTAATATAACCTTACGCGTAAAGATTGGGACCCCCACTGGAGGAGACCCCCCAACACCCCTAGTGGGTGCTGATCGGTTGAATTTTTTTTTTTTTCTTCACCAATGACCAACCCCCACGTGTGTGTGGGGTGGTGGGGGTGGGGTGAAATGGGGGTCCACAGCATGGTTCTAACCTTACCCACCACTCCTACCCCCAGTTGTACTTGAAAAAGAAAATAATAATAAACAAATAATTATCAATCCCTCAGCCAAATAAATATTGGTTTAACATTCAAAATCGACACCATTGTTGTGATTTCAAAGAAAGAGACTTGCATATTTTTTTCTTTATTTTTTTGTATTTTAGTAAATGCTGTTGTGACTACTTTCTTCTTCCTTTGTGGGACCTACCATTATTGGGTTCACACTCTACTTTCTTCTTTTCTGTTTGTCATTTTTTTGGGAGGGGGGTTAATTAAAAAAAAAATTCTAAGGTTTCACACGTTTTTCATTTTAAATCTCAATATTTCAATTTCAACAAATTAAACCTTGGAGTTCCATCTGTATTTTAGTGTGCCCTCTTCTCCATTCATTTTCGTCTGTGTAAGGTAACAGAGAATTGTTTTGAGGTTTAAAGTGAAAAACACTAGAGTTTAAAGTGAAAAACGCACGAAACTTTTTTTTAAAAAAATTGTAATTAACCCTAACATTTATGGGTTGTTTGGGGTGTCCTAAATAAGTGCACTTTTTGTCTTTTTAGACTAAAAAGTTGAGAAAAAAATATGGATGTTTGGATTAACTTTTTGTCTTTTTATAAAAAAAAGTGTAATAAAAAATTGTATAAATAAAGTATATAGGGGAAGAAAGTTGAGTAGGTTATACAGCTGCCCTTCTGGGGTAACGTGTCTTACATAGCAAATTATTGCCTCATTCGAGGCAAAGTGTTTGGACAGTGATGGTCGGTCCGTGGGGCCACCACGGGTCCCATTTTAATAATCTGAACCATTCAATATGTAGAACTCATCGAGTATTATATGCCTGTAAAAAATCACGATGATCGGATATCGATAGCTATATGACCGAATTAGTTTTTTCAACAGTTAACTATCACACCATCCATTTTGTTTATACAAAACTGATTTGATCATGTAGTCAACGATATCCGATTAACGTGATGTTTTACAAGTACACAGTACTCGATGATTTCTACATATTGAACGGTTTGAATTATCAAAACGGAATCTTTATGGGCCCCCAAGGGCCCAACATAACCATCAAACTTTGTGACTTTATATATGTAATTTTTTTTTCGCCCAAAGAGTGTATGACCTGCTAGGGCAGTACGACTGATAGTGTAATGAAAACTTTTGTATTATAAAAATGTATAAAATATATTTTTAATATTTTTTATTTGTGAATAATAATGACTTTTTTCTTTTTGCATAATTTTTAAATTTTTTAGGACTTGTCAAATCTGACCTTAATATTCTCACTTAATATTTACATAATTTTTTTAAACCAATAAATTTGGTTGCTAATATATATCATCTTTAGGACCAAATATTTTCGTCATTATCCATTAAAAATATTTTGAGACCAAATATTTTTATTATTTTAACAATTAAAACGTCGGGCCCTAACTTTCTCATTCTCACTTCAACGGTTTGCTCAATCTTCAGCCCTAAAGTTGGGAGCTCCAAGGCAGATTGGGAGCTCAATCTTCTTCAAATGTTGGTGCTTCTCTCTCTCTCTAATCGATCTCTGTAACCGACCTGTAAGAGCTCGAATTCGATTTTTCAATTTCTTATCGCAATCGATCTCCGCAATCGACCTGTAAGAGCTCCAATTCGAACTTTCAATTTCTTATTATTTCATAGATTGAACTTTGTGTGTGTATATATATATATCTTAATGCGTGTTGGAATTGAAGAATTCTTTACATAGATTGAACTTGTGTGTGTATATATGTATTGTATATCCAATCTAATGCGTGCTGGAGATGAAGAATTGTTTTCTCGCATTGTTCGATCAATACTGTATTTCGTATGCTGTTAATTTGTTGTTTCAGTGAGTTTTCAGGTGTTACACTATCATTTTCTTTTTTTGATTTCCAATTTCTGATTATTACATGGATTGAACTTGTGTGTGTGCATATATATATATATATATATACGGCCTTCTTCTCTGTTTTCTCTCACTAAGAATAAGAATGATGAATGAATCGTCTCTCTGTTGGCCTTATGTATCAAACTCTCCATATGTTGTCAGATTGGGTTTATCTCTGTTTTCTCTCATTAAATCATCCTCTTCTTCGTCGATGGATTGAACTTGTGTGTGTATATATCAAACTCTTGAGATCTTACTGACAGTAAATTGCCTAGTACTCAACTAATGACAGTAAATTGCCTACTACAAGAAATATTTAGGGACTAGTTAGATTTGGTCCCTAAAAATAATCTTTTAGAGACAAATCTAAACTTATGATAATTTACTTATAAAAATCTTCATAACTTTTGGGAATTCTTATGAGTTTACTCGCAAATTTAATTACCTAAGTATATGTTTTTTTTGGGTCCCTCACCTCTCCCACGTGTACGCCTCTTCTTCCTCTTTCAAAATAAAAATAAAATTACCTAAGTATATTTTTTTTGGGGGGGTCCTGACTTAGTCTTCTGAGTCGGTACCGAGTAGTAGTTCCAAGGTGATATGACTTCAGGAAGCTGTGCTGCGTGTGGAGATTGTTTAGCTGATTTAATATTATTATTATGTTTATAAATAAAATTACCTAGAGATTTTGGGTTGTTGACATAATTAGACTTGATTGTTCCCCAATATCTAAAGTAGTAGTTGACAACTTGACACAATACAAGTATATGTTTGTAAACATTTAGTCTACAACAATTCTAGAAATTAAACGTCCAAATATGGAATAGACTACTATGGCAAATAAATTTTTTGGATGAATGTAATTTGAAAACGTATCGGTGAATGATTACTCATGAGTAATAATGGTGAATCATTAGGATATGCTTGTTTTGAATTACCAGTAAAGGAAAGAACAAATTTTTATTTTGTTTTTAATGACATTAACTAAAGTAGCAACTTAACCACGTCCCTTGTGTATGAGTTGCAGTTTTTTTGGTGATGCAAAGAGTTGAAGGATTCTTTTTCTATACTTCTTATAGCGATCCCGGGTTTACCCCTTGTTGTATAGTGATCCGGACGTGTGTCCGTGGATGTTGGTAGTGGATTGTTGTCCTGTTTACGCCCTTTCATTTATTGTATTTGAGTTATAGGATGTGTTAGGCGAGTTTGTTTGAGTTGGTTGTGTTCGGAGCCAAGGGTTGCCTGAAATTTTGTCCTTCGCTCGGCGAGAGTTGGTCGCCGGCGAGAGTTGAGTTTTGTGCAGTGGGTCGAGCAGGCGGCTTCGCTTCAGCGGCGGCTAACGTCTGGCTGAACTGAACACCATGATTCTGGCTCGGCGAGCTGTTCTTCGCCGAGCGATCTGTTCGATCTTCGCCGGCGGCGGTTAAATCGCTTCAGCGTGCGTCTAGTTCCGAACTGAAGGTCGAGCTCTGCTCGGCGAGCTTTTCTTCGCCGGCGAGCTTCTAGGATGTTGGCTCGGCGAGACCTTCTTGGCTCGAGCTACGGTTTTTCAGGTGCAGTCGCTCGGCGACCAAGTCTTCGCTTCGGCGAGCTGTTTATATCGATTAGCGACGGCGATCTAAACTTCACTTTTTGAAGCTTTTACTTTTAAAACCCTAAATTTGAGAGCCTCTCTCTAGACTTGCCTTCTCTCTAAGAAATCATCTCCCTAGAGGGTGAATCTTCCCTAAGTGCTTTGTTAAAAAGGTAGAGGGTGACTTGGGCTTCGATATAATCTGAAAATATTCGGTTTTGGAGCAAGTTGGGTGTTGGGTCTTCATCTCCTTTTGAGCTCAAACTTTGAGGTAGGGATATCCTACTCCTCTTTATGGATTTTGTCTTTGAATTTTAGCATTTTGATATGTTGGTAGTTGTTGTGTAATTTTGGGAAACTTTGGGCCATTGTATAATTTTATAAAAGTTTGGGGTTTTGTCTATAATAAACCTAGAAGCATGTTTGGTATAGAAACATGGAATTAATGTTGAAACATTAGTGAAATTGGAACCTAAGGGTTGTAATGTTAATTATGGAAATGTCCTAATTACATTGATTAATTAATTTGAATAATTAATTGTGGAAAATGAGGAATTGAGATAGAATTGGGTCATGGGTTATGACGATGGAAAGAATACATTGATTTTATGTATTGATTTGTGATGTGTATAATTGTTATATATATGCATTGTGTTGTGTTGGAGGAGATAGGGGACGTACTCATGGTTTAGGGAAGATAGGGGATGGACCTCTAAACCGGATGTTATTGGGAGGAGATAGGGGATGAACTCCGTAGATAGAGCATGTATGCTTATCTAGAAATGTATTGGAAGAGCGTATATGCTTGTCATTGGAAGTATGAATATAGCTGTTTTGTTTATATTTGTTGAAGTGATGAAAGAATGTAAAAGAGTTGGCCATCTATCAACTGTTAAACTTTTAGTCATTATTTATAACTGGTTTAGTGTATTTCTACTGGGCTGTGGCTCACCCTATATGGGAACATCATTTTCAGGTACTGGTAGCATGCCACCTCCAAGGACTTAGCTTGGGAGGCTAGTGGCGGACGGACTTTTTGGTTGTCTTTCCTTTTGCAGTGTTACATGGAAATTCAAGCCTAGGGCTTAATGTGTAAATGAGTTAGCACTCTACTTTCTTGTAACCAAGTGTTATCTTGGAAAAGTCAGAAGCTGTAGGGCATTTGCTTTTGTTGTTAACATGTAATACCTTTTGTAATAGCACTCTGATGAATGGAAGGACGTGGACCTTTTATGTATCATAGCATGTTAATATTGTTGGTTTAATATCATTATTTTGGGGGCGTTACACTTCTTCCACAAATTGTTTCCTATAAGACTTATGAGAAAGTCAAGAATATCATTTTACCTGACTATTTGCATCAAGGTAGCATTAACTGAAAAACTTTTAATCATTCTGAGGAATTTTGTTTCTTATACATGATAATGCCTGATTTTGTAGCAATTAATCCGTATGCTTTCAATGTTAGGATGGATTTCTTGATTTTCATGACCAAAAAATTAAAAATGGGCATAATTAAAGTTGAAAGATATATTTAGACATACCTACATGAATTCAGGGACTTGGTATTTTACGTAATGGAAGGTAAAGTATATCCCCAACTTTATAAACTCCACAATAAGTGAAATCTAACAGAGTTTGCAATTTTTATTTATTAGTTGTAAATGCTTACTGCTTTTTAATCTGGGTTAGACATTAATGCAAATTTTTCTATAGGATGAAGAGGTTCTAGATGAGGTGTATGCTTCTAATGGAAGCAAACCGGCTCCAGATTATTCTAGGCCAAAGAGGAGTAAGCGATCAAAGCGGAAGCACGTGGTATGAAAATGTATGCTTAATTGAGTGTAGTTTAAGCGAGTTCTGTATATGTAAACAAATTGTATCTTAATATATAGTGGGCATTTTTTTTTTTTTACAGCTTATTCATTTAAGGTTTACTTACAAATGATGAAAATCATTCTTTTTTGTTTGATTGAAAAGACTTGCACATCCATCATGATATTTGAAACTGATATTTATGTCAAAAGTTTTTGAGTGCTCTTTAGGGAACCTTCTACACCATATTCTTTCAAAAATTAGAAATTGTTGAACCATAAATCCCATCAATGGATCAAAGCAGCAAAGCAGGCTGTTTTAGAGATTTAGAATGCTAGCTTTTGAATATTTTGATAATTTTATGCCCACCAATCCCAATATTTGAGGGCTGTGTTACATGGACTCGGCACTTTGGGGCGAAGTACCCGTGTTGACACGACACAGGTGCGGGTGTGAGATCTGTGTCGGATTCGCCTGTTCTCTCTCGGACACGGCTCTTTACAGATAGTAAAAGAAATGAAAGAGGAAAGAGTAAGAGAGAACTTGATCGAAGCTCCATCCAGTCGAAGATTGAAGACCTCCAATCGAAGCTCCATCCGGTTGATCCAGTCGAAGATCGAAGCTCCATCAGTCAATCGAACAGTCGAACACCCAGACAACTTCGAAAAGCCTCTCTCTCTCTCGCCTTCTCTCTCTCCCTTGCGTTCGCGATCCATCGATCCCTTTGCTTTTCTCTCCCTCTCTCTATCGTTTTATCGTCTTGACTTTTCATATCTCTGTTGATTCATATCTATTTGTAGCTATCTATATATAATAATAATAATAGTTAATAACTATTATTATAATAACTATAATAATAACTATTATTATTATTATATATTATATAACATATAATATATTTATAAGATAATATATATTTATATATATATTAATAAAATAAATAAATACATGTATGTAAAATCTTAGTAGCAGAAATTGTTCATGCTGCTTACGATTCTTCCTTGGAAGTGCAATTTTGCGCTTCTGACTCAAATTCGTTGAAGAATCGTGATTTTGATGCAAAATAAACGCGAATTTGATCACGAATCTGTCTTCTTCTCAATCGGAGCTCCATCGCTGGCCATCGCAAGACCTACACAGGCCATCGCAGACTTCTCCCTTCCTCCTTGCTGGTCTTCACAAGTCGCACACAGGCCATCGCAACTTCTCTCTCCTCTTCGCTGGTCTTCGCGAGTCGCACACAGGCCATCGCGACTTCTCTCTCCTCTTTGCTGGTCTTCACGTGACGTCTCTCTCTCTCTGATCTTCTCTTCTCAGATTAAAGATATATATAGTGGTCGGTCCGAGGCTGGAGGCCTTTGTCAAATTATCCGATGAGGAAGAAAACCAAATTTTAAAATTTTGAATTCGAAGATCAGTCTCTGCGTTCTTTTCCCCAAGAAGATCAAATATGGAGGGAGATGTATGGGAATGTATAATGGACCTTAGACATCACAAAATAATATTGTGGATCTCTCCCATTACTAAAAATGGGAGAGAGACTTTAGACTAATTTTCCCTAATATCTGTATAGTGTAGTTTTGACCCTTCATTATATGCAGGGTTGTGGGATAGATTTCCAATAGCAAGGACAGTGCAACAAATGATGGAAACCATGGAGAGGATGATGGAAGACCCTTTTGTCTACACCAGCGAGTGGCCGTCACCGACATTAACCGAGACCGGCGGGTACAGCAGGAGAAGGACTCCATGGAAGATAAAGGAAAGAGAGGGAGAGTACAAGATGAGATTCAACATGCCCGGTATGACCAAAGATGATGTGAAGGTCTATGTTGAAGAGAAAATGTTGGTTGTCAAGGCTGAAAAAATGACCAAGGACAGAAATGGCCAAGAAAGTGAGGTAGAAAATGAAGAGTGGTCTGCAAAGAGCCAAGGTAGGTATAGTAGTAGAGTTGCTTTGCCTGAGAATGTTGAGTTTGAGAAGATTAAAGCTGAGGTTAAAGATGGGGTTTTGTATATAACTATACCTAAAGCTAGTGGCACTTCCAAGGTTTTGGACATTAATGTTCAATGAGTAGTTGAATGTATAATCAATTATTAGGGTTAATTTAGTGGTTAGATTTCCATGTTAGTGAGTTTAATTTTTTCTCTCCTCCAATGTAGTGAAAAAGAGAGCAGTCTTTTCAATTTAGTATTTTGTTCTCTTTAAATATTTTGTGTTGGTTTCATTTTTATTTTGTTTTTCTAATTTTGTTTCTCATTGATTGTTTAGGATGTTCATGCCTTATTTTATAATGAGTCCATGAAATTAACATTTTCAATGTATGAATGTGTGCAAACTTATATATATATATATATATATATAAATTTTGTGCAACAATTTTATATTGTGTCTGTTTGGCAAAACTTAAAAGCAGCTTATTTCAGCTTTCAGCTTAATTTTAGCTATTTTGATGTGTTTGGTTTAGCTTATAGCTTTTTGAAAGTCAAAAATCAACTTATTCTTTGAGTGGGACAGGAGATACTTAATTTATAAGTCAGAAATCAGCTTATGTTCATAGTTATAAGTTATAAGCTGTTTAAGCATAAGCTATAAGTACTTTCTCACAACTCTACCAAACAGGGTCATTATGCCTCATGGAATGTTCTGTTTTTGTTGTTATTACTTATATTTTTACTCAAGTTGAGTAGAAGTTTTAGTAGAAAGTTTCATAATGAATAAACTTAAATGTGAGTAAGACTGATGAGTGTTGTAGTTTTGAGTGGAAGCTATAAATTAGAGTAAAACATGATAGCGGAAAGATTGGATAAAAGCGTTCAATTTTTTAGTTTGGGTTGAATAAAAATTTAAGTAATGAGTGAAGAAATTTAACAGATTGTAAACACCAAAGTCTTCAAAAATAGTTTTTGAAATTTTTAATTTTTATGTTTAAATTTTTTTAAATATTTTAATTCATGTAAGTTTAATACACTTAAAATTAAAAAATATATACAAAAATCTTTAAATATAGCAAAATATAAAAATGTATTAAATTTTTATATTTTTTGTATTTGATAAATTTTTTTAGTTTTTTTATTACAAATATTATATTTTTAAGTATATTTAAATTAGATAATATTTAAAAAATAAAAAATTTGTGTAAAATATTAAAAAAATAAAAAAAATTAATTTTTTGAAAAGTGGACTCAAATTTATGGAATCAAATGACTTTTTATTCAAATTTGAATTTTAGTAAGGATTAGAGATGTCCATGTAGTGTTCATCTGCCACAAAATTCGTAGGGTTTATTTGGATTTTTTTTCAAAATTTTCCCTACACTAATGTCAAACAAAGAACAAATCTTGCAACACTATGTAAGGATTGAAAGTCTAAAAAGAATATTAAAAATAGATCCAATTAGAAAATAGAGAAGTTTATTTTAAAAAAGAGAGTTGCGCTATATTTATAAGTAAATAATCCTTTCAAAAATTAATCCAAGTTTTTCTCAGATCAAAAATTAATTCAAGTTAAAATTAATTTTTTTTGCAATCCAACTAAAAAACCATGGAACACCAAAAATAAAATTTTAAATAGAATGATATGAATCTCTTGTGAAAAACTCACACTTAAAAACTGACTTGTAAGCGGAGAATGTTTAAGAGACTTAGCTCTCGTTTGGTAAGTATTTATTTTAGTTTAAGTTAAAAAGTTATTAAAAATTTAATAAAATATACAAAAAAAAAGTTAAATATTCTTTTTTTCTAAAATCAAAAAATATCACAAATATATTAATTTTTTTAACTCATATTTTAGTCAAAAAAATAAAAAATTATTAAAATAACATATTCATAAACGAGGACTTATATGCACGGGTGATTATTCAGTAGTCCGGAAGCACGGTTACATGGTGTTTCATGGTAGTATAATTGGTAGAAAAGGTAGAATATTGATTATTTGTATTATGATAGTATAATTGGTAGAAAAGGTGGAATATTGATTATTTGTATTGGGTAATTGAGGAACATAAAAGAGTATAATAAATTATGATTGATAAAAAAATATAGTTAGGTGATACTTTAGGACTATTTTATAATTTTCCTATATGGACATTGGCAAAGCCTATGTTAACCAATTTGAGATTGTAACGGAAATTAAAAATCCCATCCAAGAAGAATTATTTGGCTTCTTTGCATTCTAAATTCAAAATCTCCAAACAAAATTTGAAGAATTTTAAAATCAAGTTGAAAATGATCAAATAAATTCTCACAAATCCTAATCTAAAGAAAATACATCAAAATCAAATTAATTTAAGAGTAATTAATAAACAATCTAAAGAAAATACATCAAAGTCAAATTAATTTAAGAGTAATTAATAAACAAAAAAATCAATAAGTATGCAATGTAAAAAAATGTTTTCACCAACTCCTCCCCACTTTTTAAACTATTAATCAATTGACCTATTTTTTAAAACAAAACCATCGTGAATGTGAAGGCAAACTAGTGACACTAGGCTATGAGGACTGCTGTGCAAGGAAAAGAATAAGAAGAGGAAAGAACAAGGTAAGGAGAGAATAAGGCAAGGCTCGAACAAGAAAAGGAAAGAATAAGGGAGGGAGAGAAGAAGGCTGGGTTCGAACATACCTGTTAGGAGCCTGTAATCTAAATATGGAATATATTAACAAAGTGAATGAACTGCATTCTCGGAGATTCCAAGATTTAGAAGAGCAAAGAAGACCCTATAAGAGAATCAAAAAAAAAGAAGACCCTATCTGAAGAAGATCTGAGAGAAAGACAGAGGATTCGGGGAATCATAGGGTAGGTTTCTTTGAGTTTCTTTGAGTTTCTCTCTTTTCCTTTGCAAAGGCGAAATGGGTGAATCGCCAACTTGTCTTGTTCGATCCTTCTCTAAACCTGGCACTACTTCCATCGAACGAAGAGGTTTGTCCAAAAACACAATCTTCTTCATTTTCACGAGAAAACCCTAGCGGGTTTTGATTTTTTACATGGGATTGCTATTTCTTTGTCGTTTTTTAATATTCTTTTGACAATACTTGATTATTCTTGTTCTCGATTTGGTTTTTCATTTGAGTTCTTGATTTGTCCCTTTTGCTAGTTGTAGTTTCTTCTTCTTCTTCGATTCTTGTGCTCCTTTCTTTACTAATAACCGCAATCATCAACCAATTGCATGGGAATTTCATGTAATGCTTAGTCAATGTTGTTCTGACAAATTACACCCGTAGTCTTGTAGTTTGTTTCTTGTGTCAATTTCGTTCTTATAGATAGTTCTAATTTGATCAATTCTACCCTTGAATTCTTCACATTTTGTGTCGGTTTAGTGTAATTGATAATGCCCATTTAGAAATTGAGCTGAAATCAAAGGGCAAAATAGCCTATTTCAAAGTGATTGATGGATTAAAATGATTAATTCCTTTTTAAATGTACCATTTTCTCTTTGATTTTTGTCTAATTTCTTAGTAGATGTTTATCAATTGAACTAAATTTACACAATATGAAAGGTTAAGAGGCGAAATTAATACAATGGGAACTACAATGACTAAATTGACTAAATAGTCAAATTATAGAAAAAACTGGTATAATTTGCCCATGTTTTATTAGAATCACAAAATAATAGGGTACCTTGTTTCTCATCACATGTGTTCTTGAAGTAGATTATATTTGGAGTTGGGTATGTATGTCTTTGCAATTCTATTTAAAATATATTAGTGGATACATGTGTGCTTTGATGATTTTACTAAGAAACACTTGAAAGAATCTCATTACAGGAGATCCTTATTGTGCCCTAACAACATCAGTCTCATTTAGGAGGTTCATGTTGGAATCATTGGCGTGTGAAAAATGGTCATGTTTCTCTAACAATCAAGACTTGGAAGAAGCTAAGAAATCTTCTAAGGCGGGTTTAGTTGCCAGAGGAAAGCTTATTTGAAGCCCTTTACAAGAGAAATGGTGCTAAGAAACTGCGGCATTGCTTGAGGAGCAAAATGCAATGTGTAATGAACCAAATGTTATGGAAGAGACATCCAGAGACAGCTCAAATCCTCCACGAATTCCAACTAGGGTGCTTACTTTACTTCCTTGCCTTCACCTCATTCACCTTGTTTCTTTGCTTTGTGCATGTGCAATAGCGTGCTAGTGCACAATGTGACACATATTGAGATAACGTTTTTGGTTTTGGTTTTTGGTAAACTGCAGGCATCGGCGAATGGGTTATCGGTGCATTCTTCAACGACTCCTCAAGAAGAAAGAAAAAGGTTGTTTGTTTGCTTAAACCTTTAAAATTGTGACATTTTTCTACATGTATGTATATTCGTCTTCTTTCACTAAAATGTTTAATTTCATGGTTTCTGAGTAAACCGTTTGAGGATCACTTGATTCTAACTGTTGAAGACCACATGGGACCCAACAAGGATGAGGTCCTTGGGAAGGTCATTGTGCCATTGAGCTCTGTGGGCTGAAGGTGCTCAATGAAGATCTGGACAAACTTCAAGGTGTCAATGGTGCCCTTGAGGACAAGTTAAGAATGACGGAAATTTTGAAGAGGTACGCTTGAAAATTTGCATCTGAAGGAGGAGTTGAAGATTTCAGAGGATGCGTTAAACGAGTTGCATCTGTCGGTGAACAATTGAATCATGAAATTGCTAATGGCAAGGATCTATTGAGTCAAAAGGAAATTGAACTTTACGAGGTAACACAAATTCTTCGCCATAGAGAACGAAATCGAGTTGCAAAAAAAAGTGGAGGATCCAAGAGGGAAAATGATGAGGTTAAGATGGTTAGGGATGACCAAGAAAAGCGATTCTCAAGCTATCTGAAGACAACGATCATCCGAGTAAGGAGAATGGATACCTTAATGAAGCAAATCGGGAACTTGAGTTTGAACTGCACCATTTGCATGAAGAACATGAAAAACCGAAGCGAGAGAAGAAAGTTTGTTCTATGAGGTGCAAAAGGAAACAATGAGATTAATCTATGGGAGAGTGAGGCCACAACCTTTTTGGTGATCTCTGGATCTCGCTCTCTTTCAAGCTTTGTTTGAAGAGAAGGTTCATCACTAATGAAGCATGTAAAAGCCTTGAAGGTGATACTACTTCTAAAAATATGGACATTGAAAAGATGAAAGAAAGAATCGGACTTTGGAAGGTGAAAATGGAGGACTCAAAACTCGGTTGGTGCATATGTCCCGACCATCAATGCTTTAAAGGATTGTATATTATCCCTGGAGAACCATACTGTTTGCATAGAAAGCTTCAACAAAGCAACAATGAGGTGAAGGTAATGTTAGTTTATAACATATATACAAAAATCTTCAATCATTCCTGCACCTTTTAATCTATTGTATTTTGTTTCTTTATTTAAAACCAATTTGTCTATCCATTTTACTTTTCCCATGAACCTCCTTCAAGGTACTTATATTCTCTCATCGAACAATAATTTAACAAAACTAGGCATTTTTGTTCTAGAAGTCATTAAGTTGAGTTGATGTTTGGCTTGGTAGTTTGTCGAGAAATAGAACCTTTAGGTACCATATGCCACCGAGTCATTAGTAATCCCAAGTACTATTTTAAGGTGTCGACTTTTTTTTTTTTTTTTGATAAGTAATGTATTTTATTGAAAAGCATCAAGGCGATGCAAGGAAGCCAAAAAGGCATTACAAACTAAAACTAACAAATCAAATCCTTCACAAATTCGACAAAAGCCAACACATCCGGATCAACCGAACTAGTCACCCAACCATACAAGGTCAAAATAAGTCATTGTTCTAACCGGAAGACCGAATGAGAGGTCCTTGAAAACGCCTATTACTCTCCAACCAAACCAACCATAGAATACAATGAGAAGCAAGCATCCACGCCTTCCGACGTCTCCTCCCAACGGCCCCCCGCCCACTATGCGAGAACATCGAACAGACGCTTTGCACCCAAACCAAACCAAAAGTCTCAACAACTAACATCCAAAGGCGCGAAGTTACGGGCAATGAATGAACAAATGATCCACCGACTCATGCACCACAACACAAACAAAGCACCAATTAACCAATATGTGTCCTGACGTTAATTAAATTATCCAAAGTCAAAACACAGCCCAACATAGCCGTCCACACAAAAAAGGCCACCTTAGATGGCGTGCGGAACCGAGACACACTTCAAGGAAAAGCAACCTCCTCCACAGAGCAAGGCCACCTTAAGCTTTCGACTTTTGGCGGTGATTTCCTTGCATGCCCGGTTCCTTGCAAGTTCCCCAAGATGATATCGTCTGTTTGCTTGTTGCATGAACTAAATAAAATTCTTGGGAATTTCAAGATCATGAAGTTGGTTATCTTTGGTTATGTAGGCAGTTCATTTTGAACAAAGGAATATCCCAAGAATTTTAAGATTAGGTCGAGTCGATTACCTAGCAAACCCGTACATAAAACATCGTATCATAGTCCATGTAACTACGGTAGTGGAAAAGTTTTCGATATATAGGTTGTGCCATGAACAAGCATCGCAAGTAATTTGTTCAAGTTCTTGTTTCGAGGATCTGAATTGGCGAATCATAGTGCGAGATCAAAAGATGCGGATGAATTTTGAGTTGCGGGATTTGCAAACAAGGATTAAAAAATTGAGAAGGCGTGATTGAAATGGAGAGTTTTGTGACACAGAAAACATTAATGCTAATACCAAGCTAGAGGTTGCAATGAGACAGATTGAAGAGTTAAAATTCAAAGGTGGCTCAAACCAAGAAAATGTTAGGCCAACGTCTGAGATCTCCGAATTGGAAAATGGACTTCGACAAAAGACATTATGTTCGATCAGTTACGAATGTTCATCCTATGGGATAAGCGAGGAGAATGTGCCAACGCAAATAGTCACATGCTTGAGTTACGGGATATTGCGGATCTTGATGGCTTCATCGATCTTACCATTGGGAAGGAAAGAAAATAGTCACCGCCTTGTGAAAAAAGGTATTCCGGTTGAGGTGGTGAAGAAACAGAGGAGTAGATATCCCAATTGAAATCTTGATTGAAAAGGAGTTGGGTGTGGACAAACTGATTTCCGGGACATTTTCAGAGTCACGTCGAGAATTGAACAAGAACAAGGTCTTGCAGAGGCTTAATGCGATATCCAGACAAACCTTCAAATCACCGTGCAAGATTTGAAGAGGAAAGTCGAGATTAGTGAAAAGGAGAAAAGAGTAAAGCTTTTGATGACTCGATACTCTGAAGTTGCTTGGAAGAAGCCGAGGAGGCTATCCCGAAATTGTTTGATCTGAATAGTAAATTGATTGAAAGTATTGAAGACAGATCATTTCTTTGTTGATGGCAAACCCGCAATGGATTGAAGAGAGTAGCATCGGCAGAAGAAGAAGGAAAATTTCAGACCATGCACGAAAAAGTGTCTCAAATAATTGGGCGATTGCGTTGGAAGTACAAAAATACAGTTTGTTTTGCTAAAACTTGATGATGAAAATGAAAAAGAAAGCAAAGGGAAAATGGTACTCACAGACTCAAAAAGAAGAGTTACGCTTAGTGACTATCTCTATATGGTGGTGTGAACTGGCCATAGGAGAGAAAGAAAGGGCCTTTTGTGCTTGTGTCAGGCCTCCAACAAGGGGAGACTCGGTTATTTTACATGTAAATCGGCATATCGGTTAGAGTTCATATTTCTTTTTCTTTTTTTCTTTGTTGTCTATAAATTTTCTCTATCGAGATGTTTTAAGACTTGTATGTGTTGCCTTGGTTTAATTAGATTATTTTGTTCTTAATTTAGTTTAGGAGGAAATCTTGTAAATGTCGTGGTCCATCTAAATCATAATAAGCTCTGTTGGGGAGCTTTGTTTCCTTCAAAATAATTTGGATCGTGTTGGGAAAACTTTTCTTCATGGGAAATCAATTTTCATGTTATGTAATTATTGTTCTTAGCGACTAGTTTTATCCGCTATATTTTGTTACCGTTGAGGGCATGACATTCAATATTGCAGTTGGAGTAAAAGGTTTCCTAGTTTGGGGCTAGTGAATGATCTTTAGTCATGTCCGGTGGTCGAACTACTTCAGATGCTTCATCCAAATCGATTATGAAGACTCGACTCTTCTCCGGACTTTATGACTATGGAACAATCTTCATATCGAGATAGATCCGAGTTGTTGAGAAGTGATGATGCTAATTTCTCTAAAGATAAAGCAATTCTTGCAAGGATAGATGCTGATTGGCAAGCTCTTTTTCTTTTTAGTCATTTAGATTGTAGCCCTCTTTTGCCATGGCTTCTCGGGTCATGGTGTGAATGTAGCACCATAAGCGCCAACCAAAAAAGAGAGCAGCTCCTAGCAAATTCAAAGAACACGCAACCTATAAATATAAGGAGGAATGCAAATGTAGATGCCATATTTACAATCACATAATATTCTATATCCAAGCTAAAAAAAGATGTATGATCTAATAACTGGATGCGAGAATCTCTATTGGAGCGAGATTTGCTAAGATAGTACTTTCAGATTCACTCTTACCAAGTTGGAATGCCTCCATGCATCCAAGAACTGCAGTGTCTCTTGTCTTCAAATGAGCAGAACCCTAATCAAAGCTAGCCACTCAAACATCATAGATATCAAAGTGCGTTGTGAAGTATTTGTCTGTGATTGGATCAAGGATTTGAAGTGGGATTTGTAAAGGAAAGAAAAAGTGAAAAATTTAGCTTTCATTTCATTCACTTTTCCTTCTTCCTTTCCTTGCACCAATCAATCAAATCCTTATCCAAACACAACCTTTCATAATTAGCAAGAGAAACAAGAAAATGTGAGGTTCCAACGATTAATGATTATATCCTCACCTTCAGACTAACCTCATCATTCTAAAATTCAACCAGAAAAATTAAATGAGAGCTCAGTAATTACAATTGAACAAGCAATAATGGGAAGGAAAATAAAAAAAATAAAAAAGATCACAAAAATTGAACTCAAAAGAAAAATCATCTAATAGGGTCACAATAAACTGATATGGCTACACTTGACACCCTGAATACAACAAAAATGAAAATCAAGGATGAAAAGGATGATTATAAAAAAAAATTATAAGTAAAAGTAAAAATAACCAAATCTATTACCAAGGTCTTCAAGCTTCACATTACAAGGTGAAGCCTTGAGATTAATGCCAGTTGTCTGTGACCTTCCTTCCGAGGCAGAGCTATGGGCAATAATTCTATCTCTGATCAGTGTTTATTCACAGATGAAACAATGATAAAATGCTATAACCACAAAAGTTGCTGAACATGAGTGAGATGAGAGTGTTTTTAGAGGCTTTTAGGACATGTGGGGACGTCTAACACTAAGTAGATGAAACTTAAAATATCTGAGTAAAAAGAGATAGACTTGTCTTTGATTCAAACTCTCAAAGAAATCGACAATAGACAAAAGGACTAATTTCAATATCTGCATGCCTACATTAAAAAAAAAAAAGAAAGGAAAAGAAATCGACTTAAAAACTTTGCAGATGATTTCATTTTCATATGATATCCAAATACGCTCAAACCTCCATATTTTTGCATGAAGAGATCTCGGATGGAAATTCTATTCTCATTTGATCATTGGAAGAGGTCAAACTTATTTGAAAAGATGGGAAAACCAATAAATAGAAACTCAAATGGTGGTTCATGGAGATTATCGAGACTAGTAGCACAATCTAAAAAGATGTTTAAATGCCAAAAGTGAGGCTTTTACCGACTAAAAAATTTTAATAGCCAAAAGTGAGGCTTTTGGTGACTAAAAGAAGTTTAGTCACCAAAAGTGGTAATTTTAGCCCGGGAATTAAATTTTTTAACGACTAAAAAATAATTAGTAGCCAAAAGTATAGAATTGGCGACTAAAATTTTGTTTAATCGCCAAAAATGGTCTCTTTTTTTCTAGTAAATAATTTATTTTTACATAAATTATGTTCAATAAAAAATAATTATCTTTATATATATTTTTATTTTGATACGGGTCTATGTACTATATAAATAATATATGTTGAATATATAATCATATGGTATTATAGAGTTGTAGTGGAAAGAGTGTGTTGTACAATGTTTATGGTGTGAGAGGGGTTGATGGTCAAATCCCTACAAAAGCAAATGAGAAGTAGTGAGTGTAATTTTTTTTTTCACGAATGAGCTTTTGGCGACTAAAAAATTTGATCTAAATGTTATTAATCACACTTAAAAAGTGTGATTTAAATATTATTAATCACATTTAAAATATGTGATCTAAATGTTATTAATCACACTTAAAATGTGTGATTAAAAATGACGCATTTTAATCACACTCCCAAATATCACACTTTAATAAAACTTAAAAGGTGTGATTAAATAGCATACATCACACAAAAAAAGTGTAATCTTTATCTGTTTTTGTAGTAGTGTTAAGGGGCTGCAAGTGTACAGTCCAACATGTCCGTAGAGGAGGCAACATCTGTGCAGATAACTTATCTAAACTTGGAGCTAATCAACCACTTGAACTGCTCATTGTTAATGAACCCCCAGACAAAATCGGATATGTTATATCTGGATGGGAGTAATGAGGCCTAGTCCTCTTGTTTCTCTTTTATTTTCTAGTGTACCCAATAAAAAAAAAAAACCTTTATACTAAAAAACTAGGAATTACTAAAAAAAGCATAAAAAGATAAAATTAATTACATAAGTTAATAAGATAAAATTTCACATTTAAATCATAATCATTATACTTTTTCTTTCATAAAAGTCAAAAAAATAAACTAAACGAGACTAAAAAAGTCCCGATATAAAAAAGCTAGCTTAAAAAGTCAATGCCAAACAAAGACTTAGAGTATGTGATAATATCTATATTTTGCCGTCAATAAATGAGTAATCATAAAATAATTAGTTGAATCATATGTTGTCTTTCAAATACCTTGCAAGGATGAATCTTATTCCACATGTAAAATTTTCATAATTGATTAGGAGTATAACATGAATAATGTCATAAGATATTTTAAGACTATTAAATAATTACCTTTAAAAAAAATTCATTATATTGATGTGACAGTAAAACCCAATTTTTAAAAATAACGTCTAAAATCCTTCTTTTTTTTTGAATAATTTTTTGTGGTAATTCTAAGTTTCTTAAGTAAAAAATAAATAAACAAAAATCAATAAACCAAAAATTTGAAATGTGAAATTAAACACTTTTTAAAAAAAATATATAATTATTTAAATAAATAATTTCAAATTTTAACAAAAGTAAACGACAAGTAAATGGACCAAGGGGGCGTAATTTCAAAAAGAACTATGCTTTAAATAAATAAATAAATATAAAAAAGAGACTTCCAAGTCAAGTCCAACCGTGTTTATCAGTTCAAATAAATTAACAAACAAAAAAGGTTAAATTACACTAACACCTTTTTTTATAATTTTGAAATAACAATGCATCCCTCTATTTTTTGAAATTACAAAATCACCTCATGTTAGCTAACACTCTCTAGTACAATAGTGAAAAACCGATAATAATATTGTTTGAGATTCTAATTTTCATCCAGTAAGAAGAATACACAGAAAAGATAGATTTCCTCCAAACACAGCTAGATTGAAGAGAGAGACTTCATTTCTCAATTTTCAATTAATATTTCTTCAAATTAATCCTAATTTCAATTTGCAAAATATTTTCTCTTTTTAACTACAATGTCTCAATAATAGATGAAATTTCTACAAAGAAATTGATCCCCAACAAGTACTCAAAACCACAAAACCCTTCAAATTTTGACTTTTAACACATATCAATAATGTTATTCTCTTACAGTAACATAAAAAGAAAACAAAGGCAAAAAAAGAGACGAAAGACAGACAAAAAACATGAGATGCTAAAAATAAAAGGGTTGCAATGCTAACTCTTCAAAAGAGACAAGGAAAAAATCTAAGAATAATTTTGGTATTTTAAATTTTATTTATGTTAATCTGATCAATTTCTATTTGGTCAACTGATGATGAACGCAAATGTTGCACATTTTTTAAAAAATAAGAGAGAACAGTGACATTTCAAAGCATAAAGGGGATGCTAGTGTAATTTCAAAGGAGGAAAGTCTATAGTACATTTTGTACAAAAAATGTACGGTACATATAAAATCAATGGTTAGGATTGAGCCACATCATTAAAAGTGACCTGCTAAACAGGTCACTTTTTATAGTTATGAGCTAAAATCATATTTCTTCATAACTATAATCAAATTGATCATAACTTAGCTATAACTACATCTCATAACCAACACTGTTTTGTTCATAACTAATATCACATATTTCATAACCACATCTCATAACCAACACCATTTTGTTCATAACTAATATCACATATTTCATAATCATAATCACATATCTCATAACCAACACCACTTTGATCATAACAAATATCACATATCTCATAACTATTGATCACATATCTCATAACCACATCTCATAACCAATCCCTTTGAGTCATAACCAACATCACATATCTCCTAACCACTAGTCACATATCTCGTAACCAACACCTTTTTGTCATAACCAATATCACATATCTCATAACTACTAATCACACATCTCATAACTACTACCCACATACATCATAACCACATCTCATAACCAATCCCTTTGAGTCATAACCAACATCACATATCTCATAACCACTAATCACATATTTCATAACCAACACTTTTTTGTCATAACCAATATCACATATTTCATAACCACTAATCACATATCTTATAATTAACACATTTTTGCTCATAACCACATCACTTTGATCATAACCAACATCACATATCTCATAACTACTAGTCACATATCTAATAACCAACATCACATATTTCACAACCACTAGTCACATAACCAATATCTCATAACTCATAACCATTAATACATATAGCATAACCACACCCTTTGACACCACTTTGCTTATAACCATTACCCACATATCTCATAACCACTAACACATATAGTATAACCAAACACCCTTTGACGCCACTTTGCTCATAACCATTACCCACATATCTCATAACCACTAACACATATAGCATAACCAAATGCCCTTTGACACCACTTTGCTCATAACTATTACCCACATATCTCATAACCACTAACACATATAGCATAACCAAACACCCTTTGACACCACTTTGCTCATAACCATTACCCACATATCTCATAACCACTAACACATATAGCATAACCAAACACCCTTTGACACCACTTTGCTCATAACTATTACCCACATATCTCATAACCACTAACACATATAGCATAACCAAATACCCTTTGACACCACTTTGCTCATAACCATTAGCCACATATCTCATAACCACTAACACATATAGCATAACCAAATACCCTTTGACACCACTTTGCTCAACCATTAGCCACATATCTCATAACCACTAACACATATAGCATAACCAAACACCCACACCACTTTGCTCACAACAATTACCCACATGTCTCATAACCACTAACACATATAGCATAACCAAACACCATTTGACACCACTTTGCTCATAACCATTACCCACATATCTCATAACCACTAACACATATAGCATAACCAAACACCCTTTGACACCACTTTACTCATAACCATTACCCACATATCCCATAACCAACATCACATATATCATAACTACTAATCACATATCTCATAACCAAACACCCTTTGACTAATAACTATACGACTATGCTCATAACCAAAATCACATATCTCGTAATCACTAATCATATATCTCATTACCTTTACCCACATATATTATAACCACATTTCATAACCAGCACCCTTTGTTTCATAATCAATATCACATACATCATAACCACTAATCATATATCTCATAACCATTACCCACATATAGGGGTGTAAATTTAGCCCATGAGCTCGCGGCACACCCCAAGTCCGCTCGTGCCCTGGGTAGGCCTAACTACGCTTGAGCCTAAACCCAACCTAAGACCCTGAGCTATGTGTTCTAGAGTCCGACCCGACCCTGGTGTGTTATGGAGTGTGACCCATCCCGTGAGATCGCCCCGAAATTTTCTTTCCCATCTGGCTCGACCTGACCCTAATGGCTCCCTACCCCCATTGTCAGTGCAATGGTCAAAAATTTAAATCAAAACAATTTGAAAGAGACATATATATAACCATTAATTCTACCAACAATCAATTTTATTTTTTTATTTTTATATATATATAAATTAACTCCTCCCTCTCAAGTCCTATAAATACCACCCATCTCACATTTTATTTCTCACAACAAATTTGTCTCTCAAACTCTCATTCTCTCTAAACTCTCATACATATACAAATCTTTGGCCGTAGTTATGATTTTATCAATTTGTACATATCTTATAGAACTGTTGAAAATGAATATTACGATTTTGTTGTACTGTTTTGCTATCTCAGCTCTCTTCATCTATCAAATATCTCTTTCATTCTTTACTGTCACTGTAGATATCTCCGATGTTCTTTATCGGAAACAACACCATCTTTGACATTATTTTCACAGACGACAAGTCCGTTTAGTCTCTCTTACTCATATTCCCTTTCCTTTCGCTCTATTGGTTAATTTTCTCTAACTCTCATTTCCTGTTCCATGGCTATAAGTCGTGGATTAAATTATTTAATTATTGTCATTACATTCTGTGTTTATCTGCATCATTAGAGATCCCGATTGGTGATTAAATTATTTAAAAATTTTAGATGTTTTTGTTACACCAATTAGTGGATAGTTACATAATTTTTGATTAATGTTATGAAGTTTTGGAAATTAGTTACGACATTTGTGATTTTCTAGAATTTTAAACAATTTCGTTACGCCAATTAGTGATGCAGTTATGTATTTTCTATTTTATATCACAAAACTTTGTGACTTGATTACAATATTATGGTCTGTTTGGTAACTATTCCGTTTTTAATTTTCAGTTTATATTTATAAAAATTTTAAAAATTGTCATAAAAACTTGTTTGATAATTTTTTTTGGTTAAATGATTGTCTCAGTTTATAAATTTGAGGAAAAAACGTAAACTCAAAAAATAAGTTTACGTTTTCAGTTTTCAATTTTTTTTTCAATTATTATTTTCAAATGATTTTTTTTGAAATAATTTTTTTTTCAAATAAATATTTTTTTAATTATTATTTTTCAAATAATTTTTTTTCAAATAATTTGTTTTTCAATTAACCTTTTTTTTTCAAATATTTTTTTTTCAATTATTTTTTCAATTAATTTTTTTTTCAAATAATTTTTTTTTTCAAATAATCTTTTTTTTCAATTAATTTTTTTTCCCAATTAAATTTTTTTTCAATTATTTTTTTCCAAATATTTTTTTTTCAATTATTTTTTTAATTAACTTTTTTCAATTATAATGTTTGTGATCCCATTGTTATAAATAATAAAAATAAATATAAATATTTTAGGCCTGAACAAATATATTTTTTAGTTTATATTTTTAAAATTTTGTAAACATTTGTTCAAACCAAAAGCGTTTGTAATTTATGTTTTTCTAAAAATAAACAAAAATCAATTTATAAAATTTTTGTAAACGTAAACAAAAAACGTAAACGTTACCAAACACTGCCTTACAGTTTCTAAAATTTTGTCTATTATGTTTATGCCAATTTATGGTGTGATTATACATTTTGTAATTGATGAGTAAAATATTTTTTTTATTAATTTTACTTAATAAAAATATATGAGAATTTATATTAAAAATAAATAAAAAAAATTTTGAGTATAAATTGATAAAATTATAAATTAATAATTTATTTTATTATAAGACTCTAATTATTTTAATTTTTTTATTATGATTATTGCATAATTTCTCTCAAAAATTTGGAACAAACATCCAAATTTCCAAATTTTGTGGGAATAGTTTCACATTACCTCCCAATTTATGAATTATGATTTTTTTTTTTTTTTCATATTTTTCTGTCTTTACATACCCAAAATGAAGGAGTCAAAAAAAATTTCTGATTTAGCGCCTAAATTGAATAATATCAAAATTTCAGTACCAAAAAAACTTTTCAACTCCCTTTGTGCCCTAATCTATTCTTTCACAAAGCTGTAACATAGAACCTCTGTGAGTTCATACTCCACCGTGAGGACAGTTCATCCACCACCGTGAGTTCATCCTCCACCGTGAGGACGGTTCATCCTCCACATCGTGAGCTTATCCTGCACCGACATCAAGCTACAGCACCATCGTGAGTTTTAGGTCAGTTTGTTGTCTCTGTTTCTCTTTCTCTACCCCTCTCTCTCTCTCTCTCCCTCTTCAGGTCTCTGGGTTTCTCATTCTCTACCTTCACTCTTTCTTCGAACGTTTTTGCGTAAATGGAATTCATTGTTAAGATGAGATTAAAGTCATTCCGTTCGTTAATTCTAACATCTCCAAAACTTCTCTACTTTAAAGGGTTCCATGAACAACTTGAATGATTTTAATTTGGGGAAAAAATATAGAAAATAGAAGCGTAACATGTTATGTATTTTGATTATGATATTCATATTCTACCCAATATAATCATTGAAGTGAATGAATTGTTGGTGATTCTACACAGAGTAAAAGCGCTGTTTGGTAGAGCTGTGGGAAAGTGCTTATAACTTATGCCTAAACAGCTTATAGCTTATAACTTTCAGCTTAAGCTGATTTCCAGCTTATTCTTAAAGCATCTCCTGCCCCACTCAAAGAATAAGCTGATTTCTGACTTCCAAAAAGTTAAAAGCTATAAGCTATAAGCTAAACCAAACACATCAAAATAGCTTAAATTAAGCTGAAAGCTGGAATAAGCTGATTATAAGCTGTGCCAAACAGGCACAAAGTCTCATGCTTCTGATTATGGGTCTGCTAGGTGTTTGATAAAATGCCACAATGGCTAGTTTTTTCTTTATTGTTTTGTTTTTTATTTTATTTTATTTTATTTTTTTAAGGAGCAGCAGGATTGGACAATTATAAAATCTGATTCATCTTCCCCCCCTCCCCAATCACAAAGTTATTGTAATGATAATGACTGATAAATGACAATGATGTCCTTGTTTTGCATTTCACATCCTTGGTTCTTGTAATGAATGATAAATGATAATGATGTCCCTACTAGACATGGTCTAAATTCATCCCAGAATTGCTAATTTGCTAAGTAACAGAAATTCTCTTTCTTTTGTTAGATGTCCTGTATTTTAATGCACTATCTTGCATCTCCCACATGCAGTCAACTCCTCCCTTAAGAAAATTTAAGCAACATTGTAGGTAATTCTGTAATGAGTTTTGTTAATTTGTTAGGATTTGAATTATTTGAAATTTTTGACGCCCTTCTTTTTTCAATTGACAACAATTCACACAACTATTTTAGTAATCCACGATAATGTTTCTCTTTATATGTATTATTCATTAGGCAAACCTTTCTTTAGTGTCTGATGCACAAGTCAGTAGAAATATTCATTCGTCAATGCTTGTGGTCATAGAATCCCCGTCTGTTTCAATCTAGTAAAAAGTGATGGTTTTTACAAACTAGTTACTCCTAGTATCTTCAATCACAAAGCTATTTTCTCCTATGTTGAATGAACCTGAACCGGTCTCTCCTCATACGAGGCATCCTCATCTACCTCTAAATCGGTCCAATCCAACACGTGTGATGGATCCGGCTCATACTTCCGAAGCATACTCACATGAAACACGTCATGAACTCCGGACAACTGTGGCGGCAAAGCTAAACGGTAAGCAACCTCGCCAATCCTCTCAAGGATCTCAAAAGGACCAATAAACCGAGGGGATAACTTTCCTCTCTTCCCAAACCTCATCAATCCCCGCCTAGGTGATATCTTCAGAAAGACATGATCACCTATCTCAAACACCAACGGTCTCCTCCTACGGTCAGCATAAGATTTCGGCGACTGCGGGTCAGTAACAAGCCTCCTACGGATAAGCTCAACTTTCTCTCGTCTCCCTAACCAACTCGGACCCAACAAAGGTGTGTCACCCACCTCGGCCCAACAAATCGGAGACCTACAAGGTCGGCCATACAAGGCCTCAAGCGGTGCCATACCGATGCTAGATCGATAACTGTTGTTATAGGCAACTCCACCAATGGCAAGTGCCTTTCCCACGTCCCACTGAAATCAAGGACACAACCCCGAAGCATATCCTCAAGGATCTGAATAGTACGCTCGGACTGCCCGTCAGTCTGAGGGTGATAAGCCGTACTAAAGGTCAACTTAGTGCCCAAAGCACTCTGCAAACTCTGCCACAACCTAGCAGTAAAACGAGGATCTCTATCTGAGACAATCGTCACTGGGACCCCGTGCAATCTCACTATGTCCCGGATATACAAGTCGGCAAGATGGTCCACCGAATCTCTCACGCGCATAGGAATGAAGTGCGCCGACTTCGTCAACCGGTCTACAACCACCCAAATAGCATCACTACCCCGCTGAGTCCTCGGAAGACCTACAACGAAGTCCATAGTGACATGCTCCCACTTCCACTCGGCAATAGGCAAGGGTTGCAACAAACCCGTGGCCTCGATGCTTTCGACCTTCACTTGGCGACAAGTAAGGCACTTAGACATCGCCACATCTCTTCATGCCCGCCACCAAAAGCGGCAACTCAAATCTGATACATCTTAGTACCTCCGGATGCCGCAAGCGCGAATGGTGAAACTCTTGGAGTACCTCCTCTTGGCAAGACTCGGTACAAACAAGTCTCGGTATCTCACACTCAAGTCGGGATACACCGCCAAACCCTTCTCAACTTTCCCCTGGAGATCTTCTCTCGAGGGATTCTACCTCAAGGTCACCTCTCGTGCCTCTAACACTCGAGTCACAAGTGTAGGTCGCAACAACGTAAAAACAAGGTCATGACCTCAACGGATTCGCCCAGAAGCAAATCAAACTCGCCAAGTGCCCCCAACATTTCCCACTCTCGGATGGCTACACAAGCTACATCACTAATGGATTTCCTACTAAGAGCATCGGCCACAACATTGGCCTTCCCTGGGTGATAATGCAACTCGAAGTCGTAATCCTCAATGAACTCCATCCACCTCCTCTGCCTCAAGTTCAAGTCTTTCTGTGAAAACAGATACTTCAGACTCTTATGATCCGAGAACACCTCGAATCTCTCACCATAAAGGTAGTGCCTCCAGATTTTCAAGGCAAAGATCACAGCCGCTAACTCTAGGTCGTGTGTAGGGTAATTCTTCTCGTGTATTTGTATCTGACGTGAGCCATAAGCTACCACTTTCCCTGCATCAACACACAACCCAAACCCTCTCGTGAGGCATCACAATAGATCGCATAACCCAACCCCTCTCCGGAATAATCAAGGAGCGGTGGTCAATCTAACTTTCAACTCCTGAAACGACTTTTCACAAGTCTCACTCCATACAAATTTGACTCCCTGGCGAGTCAACCTAGTCAACGGTGAAGCTAACCTGGAGAAATCTTTCACAAACCGACGGTAGTACCCAGCTAATCCCAGAAAACTGCGGATCTCAAACACACTCTTAGGCTGTGCCCAATCTTGCACTGCCTCAGTCTTGGATGTATCAACAGACACCCCTTCCCCGGAAACTACATGGCCTAAGAACTTGACTTCTTTTAGCCAGAACTCGCACTTCCCAAACTTGGCATACAGCCTATGGGCTCTAAGCAACTCAAGCACCACTCTCAAGTGTTCCTCGTGCTCTTTCTCTGAGGGTGAATAGATAAGAATGTCGTCCACAAAAACGACCACAAAACGATCCAAGAATTCCCGGAAGATCCGGTTCATCAAGTCCATAAAGACTGCCGGTGCATTGGTGAGCCCAAATGGCATCACCAGAAACTCATAATGGCCATACGTCAATGAATGCCGTCTTGAATATCCTCCTCTGACTCTCAACTGGTGGTAACCCGATCTCAAATCTATCTTAGAGAAACAACGGGAACCCTTCAACTGGTCGAACAAATCATCTATACGGGGCATAGGGTACTTATTCTTAACCGTAGCCCGATTCAACTTCCGGTAGTCGATACACAACCTCAAGGCACCGTCTTTCTTTTTAGCAAAGAGGGCCGGTGCTCCCCACGGCGATACACTAGGGCGAACGAAGCCCTTATCTAGCAATTCTTGGAGTTGGACTTTCAACTCAATCAACTCTGCCGGTGCAAAACGATAAGGTGCCATAGAAATCGGCGCCGTGCCGGGCACTAAATCAATAGAGAACTCTGTCTCTCGGTGGGGTGGCAAATCAATAAGATCCTCGGGAAAGACGTCTGAGTATTCACAAACTACCCTTGGCAACTCAATCTGGGTCTCATCACACTCACCATTCTCAAAACTAGCAAGTAAACTACTAAGCTCATTCCGCCGCGGACCGCACTAATGGCACAACACTACCAACTCGGTCTCCTAAGAAATGGAAAAACTCCCGCTCATCGCATGCAATAAGTAACCCTCTGGCGGTAGCAATCAATAATGACCGGTATGGCGATAACGGTCCATACCCAACATAACATCAAAGCCCTTCATGGGCATAACTACAAATGGAAAGGGAAGTCGATGATCGTCGACCTCTATATCACAACCTCTACATCCGTGCCTCAAAATTAACTCACCCCCAATAGGTGACACAACGCAAATAGGAGATGCTAAAAGTGCTAACTCGGTTCCAACACAGATGCAAATGCAGCAGATACAAAAGAATGAGATGCACCTGTGTCAATCAACACCCTAGCAACCGAGTTGCAAAACAAAAAAGTACCTCTCACTACTGATGGAGTTGGTACCAAATCTCTGTGACAAGATACACGCTACTGTGGGACCTGGTCCACCTGCTCACCCACAGGAGCATATGACTTTATCTTGTTGGGATAAGCTCCGGATTGGCCTCGAGGCTGCCTGAGACAGATCGAGTGGTGAAAACCCTGCGTCCGCCTAGAACCAGACGCTCTGGTGGCACTCAAGCGTAGGCAGAACCTCTTCAGTGCCCAGTGTCCACTGCGATAACAGACAAGGGCCGCCTGCCCAAACTCTGACCCTGTGGCCTGGCTGAAGAAGATGCAGCCCTCTGACCTCCGCCCTTCTGCGGGCAAACTGAAGCCTTGTGACCCGGCTGGCCACACTTGTAACAAGTAAACTCTCCCTGACTGCCCCTCCCGGAGCCTGCACTCGGTACAGGGAAAGTCGACCTAGAAACTCCACCCTGAGGCTGAGGGTTATAACCCCTCTGTCTCCTACTATCACCCTGACCCTCCTGACTCCTCTTGGAGCCTTTCTGCCCTTCATCCTCTTCCTGCATCATAATCTCAGTATGAGCTGCAGCATCAACCAGTCGCCCATAATCCCGAAACATAGACCCCACAATTCTCAACTTGAGGCCGCGCCTCAACTTCTTCTCAAACTCAATACAACGGCGTTCCTCGGACGCCACCAATTCAGGTGCAAACCTGGACAAACTAGTGACTGAGGCCTGAAACTCGGCCCGATAAAGCATCTGCTTGGTGGCGAGCCCGACCTCTCAACTTCTCTGAGCAGTAGGAGACAAGAACTTCTCCTGAAAAGCGTCAACAAAAGCCTTCCAAGTACCCCCAATATGACCCTTGGTGAACTTCCACCACTGACCCGCATCTCCTTTCAGCTGGAATGATGCCAAGGTCACCTTCAGTACTTCGTCTTCGATGCCTAGCATCTCAAACGTCTTCGTTATGCTCGAGCCATTCATCGACTTTAAGCGGCTCTTTTGGATCACCCACAAACTCATCCGGATTAGACAGGAAGAACTCCCTCTTCGAAAAAGAAGGTCCTGCATCTGCAACAACAACTGAGCGATTCTCGGCCGAGAATACCCATCGACTCCTGAACGCCCTGCTATCTCTCGGGCTAGGCGCCTATAGCCTGGCAGCCCTCTTGGCTCGGCCACATTGGCTGACCAACCCCTTCTGGCTGCGGAATCTCATCCGGTAAAGGCATATCTGCCTCCTAGGCCTACCACGCCTTCCACCTCTTCCTCGTCGACATCCTAATAAAGGTAACACGTAACGTTAGCACATTTATAAACGTGCCATAACTAAACACTCGCGTCCTAAAATATGGACCACAATAATTCACTCCACGTAAGCACATAAACACATAAGCACTTACGAATTTCATTTCTTGATAATGATAGTCCCGCGGCGTTACGAGTTCTGTGAGAAAGCGGCATTGATCAAGTGCCTTTCCAACAAGACTCCCAGAAACCCAAGGATCCAATCAACATCCTAGAAATTAAATCCCATACCTAAATAATCACATAAACATGTTATCAATTAAACACATAGCATATGACACTACACTAAGTCTCTATCACGCGAGACAAACCCACTGTGATCCTAATCACTTCCCACGAACCCAAAGTATTGAACCGTGCGCTCTGATACCAAGTTGTAACGCCCTCAAAATAATGACAATAAACCCATCAATCGAACATGCATCAACATAATAAAAGTCCACCTTCGTCTATTTAACTGAACTGTTCTGTACAAAAGTATTACATGTAAACAATAAAAGCGGATGCCTTAAAGGCTTACAACTTTCCAAGTTAATACTTGGTTACAATCAAAAGAGCTCTAGCTCAATACACGTAAAGCCCTTGGCTTGAAGTTACATGCAACACATCAAAAGTAATTAGAAGTCAAAAAGTCCATCCGCCACTAGCCTCCCAAGCTAAGTCCTTGGAGGTGGCATGCTGCCTGTACCTGAAAATGATGTTCCCATATAGGGTGAGCCACAGCCCAGTAGAAATATACTAAACCAGTTATGAATAATGACTAAAAGATTAACAGTTGATAGATGGTCAACACTTTTACATTCTTTTATAACATATTACAATTCAAGACCTTCAAGTCTATATTCAATTCACTCTCCATTTTCATTAAATTCTCAGTTTATAACTCATGGCTCAGAACCTGGCCACACAACTCATATGAAACAACAGCTCATATTAACCACTTACAACTTCATTACTTCCACAGATATGCATACTAGCTATATCACATTCCCAAGACAAGCATATGAGCTTTATCTACGGAGTCCATCCCCTATCTTCTCCCAAACAACATCCGGTTTAGAGGTACATCCCCTATCTTCCCCTAAACCGCGGAGTACATCCCCTATCTTCTCCAACACAACACAATGCATATAAACAACAATTATACACATCACAAATCAATACATAAAGTTAATGTATTCTTCAACTGTCATTCTTAATGACACATTTCAATGATTGGTTTTAATTTACCTAATCATCATGCATTGTCTACAACAATCAAGACTATCCTCAACCGATAGCCCAAAGCAGATATTTCTAAACAGAAAATAAATGCACAATGGATATATAATCAACATCTCAACTCCACAATTAATTATCCCAATTAATTAAACAATATAATTATAGCATTTTCCATAATTAACATTCAACCCCTAAGGTTCCATTTTCATCAATGATTCCACATTAATCTCACTTCCATGTACCAACCGTACATATAGGTTTGAAACCCCAAACTTTTATAAAATTGCATAAAAGCCCCAAACTTTCCCAAAATTACGCAACTATCCCCAACACATCAAAATGTCAAAATTTAAAGACAGAATCCATAAAGAGGAGTAGGATATCCCTACCTCAAAGTTTAAGCCCAAAAGGAGATGAAGACCCAAAGATCAAAATGCTCCAAACACCGACTTTTTCAGATTAGATCGAAGCCCAAGTCACCCTCTATCTTTTTAACAAAGCACTTAGGGTAGATTCACACTCTAGGAGATGATTTCTTAGAGAAGGCAAGTCTAGAGAGAGGCTCTCAAATTTAGGGTTTGAAGACATAAAACTTTTGAAAAAGTGAAGTTTAGATCATTGCTGAATCGATATAAATAGGCTCGCCGGCGAAGACTTGGTCGCCGGCGACGAACCTGAAAACCGTAGCTCGAGCCAAGAAGGTCTCGCCGAGCCAACATCCTAGAAGCTTCGCCGGCGAAGAAAGCTCGCCGAGCCAGAGCTCGACCTTCAGTCTGCAACTAGACGACGCTCGGCGACGAACCGCTTCGCTCGGCGAAGAACCAGATCGCTGAAGCGAAAAACGGCTCGCCGAGCGAAATCATGGTGTTGAGTCGATCGAGCCGATCGCTTCGCTCAGCGAAGCCGCTCTGGCTCGACCCACCAGACACAAAACTCAACTCTCGCTCGGCGACCAACTCCTCGCCGGCGAAGGACAAAAATGCAGGCGGCAACCCTTGGCTCCCAAACACAACCAACCTGAAACAAACCTGCCCAACACATCCTATAACTCAAATACAATATATGAAAGGACGTAAACAGGACAACAATCCACTACCAACATCCACGGACACATGTCCGGATCACTATACAACAAGGGGTAAACCCGGGATCGCTATAGCCAAGATAGATTTTAGCTAGAACATTTAGATGTCATAACTAATTATGATGTTTACAACTTGATTATGGAAATAAATAATTTACGAACAGAAAATGACAAAAGAGTGTGTAATGACCGATATATCAAAATTCAATTTGTTATGATTTGAATCATAGATTTCAAGTGAACAAACCTTAACGACAATATAATTTGTTTCTGCAAGTGGTGTTGTGGGTAATAGTTGATATGATCGAGCGGGTGATATTGGAAGCTAAACTAAGATTTTTTTTAAAATTTTTTTTGAGGACTTAAATATGTTAGTATTTTGTATAAATACTCTTAAATGATGGTTGATGGATATTTGTTTTGCTGTATGGAAGTTCATATTTTGTATGCACACTTCTTTTTTTTCTTGAAGAAAGAATTTTGTAAGGAATTATCATTCACCAAACGAGGTTGTAAGAAATCCTACACTACCTTGCAGTAGTAACTCGCTTTTCAATATTGTTGATCTTCCGTCTAGGTTCATCAAAAGACACTTCAAGATGTATATATGTGTGTGGTTTTAATATCGTTGATGGATCAATTTTTTAAGATGTATATATGTGTGAGGTTTTAATATAAATTTTAGACCACAGTTGCACTAGCAAAGGCTATAAAGCCATTTTGTTTAGTGTTTTTGCTCATTTTCGAAGCAAATGCGCAACAAGTGCATATAGAAAATTGAATGTCATTATTCGATCGTTTTTTCCCATAAAATATTCTCTTGAAAATAGCCAAACTATCATTTTAGCCACCACAACCATTATGGTAATGCCACAAAGTGGCTACTGAATAATTTTTGCCTTTTATCTTGCATTGATGATATGTAAAGTGAAGTCAAGAATTACTACATGTTTAGAAAGTGGCCTTATTTTACAGCAATGAAAAGGATAGAGAAAGGTTACAGGATAGTGCTTTGGTGCAATGACTAACTTTATTCACCCACGCAAACAACCCTTTCCCACCTAAGTTGAATAAATTTATATTTTTATTATAAAAACATGACACATGTATTCATTTTCTATCAAAACAAATTAAAAATTATAATTAATTGGATCAAATTAAAATAAGATTATAAATTTGTGGTCAAAATCTATCCAATTGAAATTTATGGTCAAAACCAATGCCACCATCTTGAATAGGAATACCAAACGTTGGCATTCCACTAACCTGTAAAGCAATAAACATGTCTCAATGAAGAAAATGGTCAATACAAGCACAACTCTCATTGTTGAAAAATGTACTTTTAGCGGTATTTAAAAAACGCCGCTATAGGTATTAAAAACGTCGCTAATTCTTTTTGTGACGTTTTGTACCAAACGCTAACAATGCAGCCGTCGCTATAGCTTTGTGGCGTTTAAAAAACGCTGCCAAATGTCCTACCCTAATGGTACTATGATGTCACTATGATATTTAGCGACACTTTTGAAATGCCATCATAAATATTTATACATTTTAAAAATCTAACCGAAATTTGGGATATATAGGACGTTTACAAAACGCCGCCATAGCCTTTTCTTTTCTTTTTAATTGTGCTAAGCTTGACATTTAAATATAGCGATAGATATTTATACCTGTCATAAACGATTATTAAGAACTAATAATTGATGTATATTAAATTAATAAATAAACTAAAGCTTGAAAGCAAAATTTATGTTCAAATTAAAAATAAAAAAATAATGCATTGCATACCCAAGAATAGAAACAATTCATGTTCAAATTTTAAATACATCAATTAAAATCAAAGTCGTCTTTGTTCGCTCCCACAACCTTATCCACTATCTTTTCTTCTTTCAGGATCACAAAAGTCGTATAGCCTTTACTTCCATTTCAATTCACCTCTAGCTCTGAGTTCTGCACAAAATAGCACACTTGAGAATATAATTTTATAACAAAGGTTGAGTTATAAACTCAAAGTTCACGAGTTTAAGAAATGCGATAACGTCATTGATTGTACGAACTTATGAAAAATAAAAAAGAATAGAGCATCACCAGCTTTATGTTGCGCGATATCAGCAACAATATCAGCTGAATTATACTTGTATATCACAAGATCAAGTAACAAGTGAGCCCTATGCAAATAGTCAAACTACATGCCAAAAGTAGTGAGTACATAAAAACATTACACATTATAAAATTAGTCTTCATAAAACATAAGATATTGATAAGTGGACAGTTGGGTATAAATGTAAGTACCTTGATTACACCCGAAGGCAAAGGTTTCCCTTGTATATATTTGATGACGAAAATACCACAATCATAGCTATAGGAATGAGTGTAGTTGTAACAATAGAGTCAACGAACTTAGAGATTATAACATTAATGCTTATTTAAAAATTAAGAACGATAATGTAGTGTATTACCTGTTGTCTTGGCGTGGCATGTGGTAATAGTTATGACTAATATGGCATTGGTTATGATATAAAATCATATAAGTTCATAACTAAATGTATGGTACATCTAAATGTACCATAGCATCACCCATTAAGAGTTATCTCAGCCATTCAAATGTCTTAGTAGGACAAGTGTATGTAGGATAAATTAAAGTTATCTCAGCCGTTCAAATGTCCTAGTAGGACAAATGTATGTAGAATAAATTAAAGAACAGTACTGCTTTATTATATAGATAATTTTGTTAAAGGAAAGAATTTACAATGAAGGCAACATTTGCCAATTATGAAAATTATATTCATCCATCGTATTGTAGACTCGTTGAAACAAATACAGGTTCAAATGAAAGGTAGATTTTTGAACACAAACATTATCATCATTTATCATCATCATTAATCTACCATTGCTCATGTTTTAGGCAATGTTTTCATAACCTGGCTACTGGGTGGGGGCGAGGAAGGTCCCAGTCAGTGACAATGTGACTGCGAGTGATTTCCTTTAGAGAACGGCAACCACTTAAAGCCATAGTCAGTTCAAACTCATCACGCAGCATCTGAAGTGCTTTTCTGATACCAGCGTCTCCTTCAGCAGCCAATGAAAACACCACAGGCCTTCTGATCTGAGATTGAGTACACGAATCAGTGAGTCTCGAGTAGTCATGAATTCAGAATTAAAAAGGATTGGATAGACATAAGAAGAATGTACCATGAGTGACCCGTCTAATTCCATAAACAACTTTTCCATAAAAAATTAATTATAAGCATTTATTGTGTTACATGGAAATCACTTACCTAGATATAATGGCATAGTACAGTAATACTTGAGCATTGACTACCTAGACTAGAGCAGAGTTTTAAAAGGCTTGGTTGATGCTCACCTTGAGGCGAAGCTATGGAAAAATGCATCAAGGCTTTAATTTTTAGGCTATTTTACCAAAAGGCTTGGCATCACAATCTGAGGCATGAGCTTTAGGTGAGTCTAGCATGCCTTTTGTGCATAAGCATATAAGAAATATGCTTATGAAGAGCTTGTCTTAGGCCTCGTTCGGCAATATCATTTTTTAGCCTAAAAGCCAAAAAGTCACTAAAAAAATCAAAAAGTCAACAACCTATACAAAAAAGTCAAAGATTATCTTTTCTCTCTACTTTTTGCACATCTTTTCGTAAAAAACTAAAAAGTCATCCCAAACATACTAGTTTTTTTTTTTTACATCATATTTTAGCCAAAAAGTTAAAAAAGCCTGTTCTTAAACGAGGCCTTAGGCTCTTGTTAAACTTGGTCTAGTATATAGTTTTGTTTTTTTTCGTTTTTAAATATGTATATATATAGTTTTGCAACTATATTTTATAAGAAAAATTAAGTAAACGACTAATCAAGAAAAAAATACAAAAGAGCCAAAAGAGGTCCTTTTTTTCACTATGATTTTGTTACTTTATTATACTCACAAATATGCCAGAGGCCCCAAGTGCCAAGGCTTTGAAAACATCTGTTCCACGGCGGACACCACCATCCAAGAACACGGGCACACGGCCTTGTGTAGCTTTCACAACCTAAGATTAAATGCAAGTTCAACAGATGCATCACCTAAAAACAGAGATTCACAAATAATCATGCACTGTTATGTTCATATATCTCTTCCAGAGCCATGATAGTGGCAGGGACATAATCAAGTTGGCGAGCACCGTGATTAGAGACAATAATGCCAGCTGCTCCAGCTTGTACAGCTAGCCTTGCTGCATAGTCAGCACAGAACAACCATTTAAGAATCAATCCATAAAACCAAAATGTTTAAAGAAAAAAGTTGGAAGCTTTATAGTTCTTACCATCCTCAGCAGTGAGTACACCCTTCACTAGGATTGGCAATTGAGTGATTGTCTGAAGCCACTTCACATCCTGTCCATGTCCAGAAAGAGATTATTCAGTTGGTAAACTCTTTTAAGGCAAACTTTAAGGCCGTGTTTGAATCAAGGATTCGAGGTGGGATTTGTGGAGGGAAAGGAAATAGAAAGGGAAAATTGAATGAAATACAAGCTAAATGTTTATCACATTTCCCTTTCCCTTTCCTTTTCCTTTCCCTCTACAAATCCCTTCTCAAATCCTAGATCCAAACACAGCCTAAAGGTAGGCTTATTTCCCAACTAACACACCTTCCAGCTCAGAGAGCGATCAATTTGACCAGCTACATATGAAGCTAGTCCAGAGTCGTTACTCTACATGGTCCCATAAAACAAATCAAGAATAATATAAGAAAAAACCCATGAGACTAAATTAATCAATCAGTTATAAATCAAGAATAATATAAGGAAAATCCCATGAAACTAAAATTAATCAATCAGTTATGTATGCCACTCACTCGATCCATCTTTCCAAGGTCCAAGCCCTCAAAGTTCTTCAATGTCAAAAATGGTGGTAAAGTAAATCTGTATGAGAACCATAACCGTTCAGAAGTGCTCTTGACAATGATTAAAGTCTAACATATAGAGCTTCTGTTCTTTTACTTGCATAGAAAGTAATCACAGAACCAGACACAACCCCCTCACATCGGTGTGGGACCCAGAAAAAGATAGGACCCAACTCATGGGAGAGGGTTCTGTGCAGTTTTGTTATTTGTTTGTGTTCCTAGACTTTTTCATAGAGCTTCGACTCTTTAAAGTTGGTGGTCAATCACTTGGCCATTGATGCCTCGTGAAGCATCAGGTCTAAGGTTCGACTCCCATTGAGTGCTATCAATCCCTTACGAGCCACATTGCGGGTATAGCCTGAGATTTGCCGACCCACGTGGAAGGGGCACTTTGCATGGATCTTGGGATTAGTCGGGGTTTACCCGGATACACAATATTCAAAAAAAAAAAAAAAGTAAGACAGTTGAGTCAAAAGACAGCTCAACCTCGTACATAAGCCACTTGAAAGAATGTTGATTAAAGTGCACACCTGTTCTTGATGTCAGCTTCTCTGCGACCAAGCTTGGGGGTATCAACTGTGAGGGCTATAGCCTTGAATCCAGCTCTTTCAGCCCCCCTCACAAGCTGAGCAACTACTTTCCTGTCCTTGTACACCTGACATTGGAGGCAACTGAATTCTCACTCAGACAACACATGAATGAAAATGCCCACAACTTTATAAAAATAAGGAAGTAGTGAAGAAAACAAAGTTATAAATGTTTTTTTCAAACTCACGTAAAAAAAGCGATTCTGTGTCTGTTGAAGCAACTTCTTCTACACTAGAAGTAGCCCATGAGGACAATGTCTGAAATAACCAAAAAATGATACATAAGTGAAGTGAAGCATACATCCAATTTGTAAAACAAAAAATAAAGATCTCATGATTTCTTATTTTGAATAAAGATTGGCATTTATCCATTATGAGCCCAGGAAAAAGTTTTCTTGATGACAATTTTAGAAATAATTATAAATCCTGCATAACGTGTAGTCTAATTAACTAGCATTCAGAGCTTATCTACTACCTAGGTATACTGGAAAATAGATGGTAAATGGTAAAAACCTGACTTTTTCATGAATGGTCAGTGACACCCATTGAGATTTCTAAAACCTACAAACTTGCCTAGAGGTTGCACATCTCATGTATGACCCATGTCCCCTTAGAATTTGAAAACATGATTTAAAATATATTATCATCTAACACAGTGATAGAATTGCATCTTAAACTGCTGAAAAGGACCAAATTGATTAAAGAAGTTGTATGAAAACGGAAGAGAAAATTATATGTATAGTAATCTGTTTACCACGGTATGTGGTTTGATGGGAATTGGGGGCAGAGTACGAATAAGTGAATATATAGAGATCTTTAGGGCTTAATTATAAAAGTGTTTAAGAATGAAAAATTTACCACATTTTGGATATTGCAATCCAAAATGCAGCTTACGAGGGTACTAGTGAATTCTAATGATATCTGGCTACATAGAATTGAAGTTTCTCCATCTTGGGTTCAGACTTATTGATTCCTTATATTAGATGATCAAAACAAATTTTTTGTTTCATTGTTTGTGAAGTGCATGATGTTTGATATATCCAGTGTTCAGGGGTGCTGCCTAACGATGCAAATTTAATTGGTATGTAAAAGGGTAAGAGTTAACCATAATTGTGCCAATTGATTGGCGGCTCTAGGCGTACATACTCTCCTGCAAGAGAATTAAGTCATGTCATCAGACTGGAAACCATGTTTGTCTAAATACCAATTGAAGTAAATTACTGTTGAAACTAATTATCAGCTCTGCTAGATCAAATTCAAGAAAAGCATACTGAATCAAGTTCCTAATTAGACCCTGCTGCCCCCTTTGTGAAAAGTGAAAACAAACTCACTCTTGTTCCTATCTAATATCTTCACAACAACCAAAAGGAGCAGCAGAAATTTAAATTAAAGGGTCAATTTAACTATAACATGGCATGTTTATGGACATCACATCGCTTGGAAGCAATTGATAGAAGCAAGACACATAATTGAATATTAAGATCAACAAAAATAATAGGGCCCGTAATTGCATAGGATGTGCTTGAGTGTACATGGTTAAATGGGGGGTGTAAAGAATTGTTTTTCGGGTATAAATAGAAGCACCTCACACATAATAAAAATAGAGAAGATAATAAAAACTCCAAAGAGATGAGAACAGTATAAAAGTTTATTTTGAACCAAAAGGGAAAATCCAATGAAATCATATTGTTGATTAAGAGTGGTACGAAATATTGCAGGCAAGGAAAACAAACAAATAAAAAATAAGTTGTTTTTCCTAATCAATAACAGTAAGTGATCAATGAAAGTATGTTATTATTGGTTTGGGCATATTATCAAACACATGGTGAGCAAAAGATAAAATTGTAGCAAAACAACAAAACAAAGACAATACATAGGGGCTGAGCCAAATATTAAATAGAATTGGGACAATAACAAGTATCAATCTAATATAGAAGCATAGAAATCAAGTAAAAACATCTCCATAGAAGACAAAGAAACAGCAAAGTAAAAGCAATTAAAGGAATGTGAATGTGACTAAGAACCGATGTTAATTTTGAATGAGAACAAATATTAGATATTCATTCTTTACGATTACGGTTTTGAAATCAAAGCCCCAATGGCACAACTATCTTGGGTGGCTATGGATATTAATTTTGACTGATAAAAAAAATTAATAACAGATATTCAATGGTTAGGGTTTTGAAATCAGAGCACCAATGGCACATTTAGATGAAGCTTAGAGTTAGCAACAAACCTGAACTACGGAAAAGTGTTCTCGGAAAAATTCGATTTGACTGGCAGGGAAGGGAAAAGACGATGACTAGGTCTTTGGTCACAAACCCATGGTGGAGACGTCCAGAGAGTGAGAGCTTGTGAAGAAGATGTCTACATGGCTAAAGCCCGGATCGCCGACGAGGCTGGTGGTCCTTGGAAGCTTCGGCTATGGCGGAAGAAGAGGAGAGGAGAAAGAGCCAACAAGAGGCCAAACACATCGATTCAATCTTGTTTCTTCTAACGGGCTACACTGTTTGCCTATTTGAGAGTTAAATTATTTAAGTAATTTAGTTATGACCTAGTTATGAGGTAGTATGATATAAATAAATAACTAAATATAACTAAGTTATGAGTCAATATGATAGTGATTATGACTAATATGGTATTAATTATGACATAAAATCATATAAGTTCATAATTAAATGTATAGTACATCTAAATGTACCATAGCATCACCCCATTCTTATTAGTCACGCTATTTAAATTTATATTTATTAAATTTATTAAGTCAAAATGAGCATAATTGCTTATTATGGTGATTTGATTATGTGGATATATATACAAAATATATTGGTGTGCTATTGGTTTCAAATTCTAGCATTAATGCGGGGGCATGTTTACAATCCAATATCACCTATATTATCATGTAAAGTATGTTATTTGATTGTCAAAAAAAATAAAATAATAATAACGGTATTTAGATTTTGAATAATATTTTCTTAATTGTTTCCGAACTCATTCCCATCATGAGATATTATATCTAGTTATAATAATGTAATATATATTTTCATATCTTTAATAAAGGGAATACAATAATCGCTTGAGAAATCATATATAGAATTGGGATGAGTCTTGGTGAGCAATTGTATGATGATCCCACCACGTATAATGATTAGCATTTAATTTATTAAGGAGATTAAATTTTAATTGCTAATTATTCTAATTTAATTTGAGATTTATGAAAATTATGGAGACTGATTAGTATATGATTCTATTGAGGATTTATTTTGGGATTAGAAATTAAAAGCCTAAATGGCTCAAGAGATTCTAATTGATAAATTGAATTATTTTAATTTCGAGTATCAGATCATATAAGAGTTTAATTAACTATTCGATTCAGCTTGGTAAAATTGAGATTTTATTAAGTGGGTCTGAATTAGAGTTGATTAAGTTGTGAGAATTGGGAATTATGAATTAAATTTATTTATAAGGTGTTCAATCGAATATGTAATTTATTGACAAAGATTTTGAAATTTAATCTGAGATTGAAGGCCTTAATGATTTAAGAAACCAAAATTGAGGATGGAAATAAGTTTAATTTAATATTTAGAGCCTTTTGGGAGTTTGATTAAAAATCTGATTCAGAATGATAAATTAAATATAATTAATTGGGCCTTAATAGAAGTCAAATTAGACGAATTAAATTATGTGAAATTTATGATTAGTTATGATTAATTAACTTATGTGCTAATCAAGATGTATTAAGATCACGTGTTGCCTAATTAAGTTAATTTTAATCATAAATTGAATGGTCACAAATTTGAGAGTGTATGTGGGTGTTTGTGTGTGCAGAAATTTTGTGTGTGGGTGTGCATGTATGTGTTGAGGTGGAGCTCAAAAAAGAGGTGCAAGTGTGTGCACACGTGGGGCATTATTAAGAAATGAAGTGTGTATTATATGTGAGTCAAGAAGAAGAGAGGGAGCTCATTCTTGAGTCCATCATTTTCTGCTTGAAGGAAGTTTAGAAAGAGAGTGAGTTTGAGAGCTCAAGGGTGTAGAGAGAGAAACCCACTTTATGATGTGAAAGATTAACTAACAATGGCCAAGTGATCGGTAATCCCGTGAGGATATTTATCACACAAGAAAATACAATCTGGAAACTAGAATAAAAGGAGACAAATTTCATATGACTAAACCTTTGTGATGGCTATGTATTTATAGTGTTTACATGGTGTCTCTTAAGTACTGGTTACAACCATTCCTTATCCAAGAGTCACAATGTTTCAAAGCATTGTGTCTTTGTATTTCAAATTCAAACCAAACTAATTACCAAATTGTTTCTTTCTACAGGAAGGTTTTATATTACCACCAATTGGGTCATGATTCGGTGTGAGACAATCCACCATAT
The DNA here is from genome assembly GCA_025200525.1 of Camellia lanceoleosa. NCBI lineage: Eukaryota > Viridiplantae > Streptophyta > Magnoliopsida > Ericales > Theaceae > Camellia > Camellia lanceoleosa. The sequence continues at coordinate 126,292,390 of CM045771.1, read as the reverse complement.
TATGGTGTGAACACCTCTCATACCTTCATCTCCCACTCGATCACACTATAATATTGATGATAAAACCTGAGTTGGGCATGTTTACCTTGGTACCAACATTTTGCCTCATGCCAACTTTCATCTATGAATTTACCTCATAGATCGACGTCTGTTTGTGACTTGGCCATACATGCGCACGTTTTTGCCACCAAACTGACCGCACCCATACGAATGTGTTCTCCCATTGACAACACACTCCAGATGACTTCAATTCACTATATTTCAAATGAACGACATCAATTTTCAGTCTTGGGTTTATAGTCCATACCCAATCACCATTGACGATTTTAGCCGCACACATTCCTTATGTGTCGACTTGCGCATAAATTATTGTTAAGTACTTCCTCCAAGGTCCATTCCTGAAGGTTTTCCTTGACACACCTTATCAACGAATTTTTTTTCTGATCAAGCAAGCAACATCATCTAGTCAGTGTGTTGCATATCATGGACTTGACATCTCATGCTAACTATGATGTCCATACCTTGTCAGGTCCTCTATTTTATTAACTGACCAAACACATGTTTTATAAGCAAGATAGAGTCGCAAAACATCGGTTATCTAGGCGTCCCCAGAGTCATCCGACTATGCTCTTATATAAGTAGCTAAACCACCTAGCTAGGCATTTTTCAATCTCATATTAGTTACATGTTCTTTGAATTTTTCCAGAGACAACCCTTTGGTCATAGGGTCGGCCACCATCTCTTCTGAGGGTATATAGTCAACTTTAATTTCACATTTATCTACTATATCCTGAATATAGTGGTAACTTACATCAATATGTTTTCCCTTCGAGCTATTCGCTCCACTTTTTATTAATGAGATGACGGACTGATTGTCACAAAACATATTGACCGGTTTGGTAGGCATACCTAATTGTAAAATGTTAACAAATCGTTTTATCCAGACCGCAGTACTAACGGCTGTGCTGCAAGCTATGTATTCTGTATCCATAGTGTACTTTGCAACACAACTTTGTTTCTTACTTAACCAAGAAATGGCTATTCCACCAAACAAGAACACATGACCACTAGTAGATTTTCTATCATCTACATCTCCTACAAAATCTGCGCCAGTGTATCCTTTTATGTCTAGATCACACAAACCAAAACATAATTTCAAATTTTTTGTGCCTTTTAAATATCTGAATATTCTTTTGACTGCTTGCCAATGTTCCTTATCTGGATTGGATTGAAACCTACTTACCAATCCGATTGCATGACAGATATCAGGTCTTTTGCTTGTCATAGCATACATTAGATTGCTTATTGCCTGAGCATATGGGACATTTCTCATTTCCTCAACGCCAGACTTAGTTTTAGGACTCATATTTTTACTAAGACTTTGTCCCTTGCAAACAGTCATACTTAAAGAATTACAGTTATCCATATTAAATCTTTTGAGCACCTTGTCTAGATATTTCTCTTGATCTAGATATAAAATTTTTGAATTTTTATCTCTTGAGATTCTAATTCCTAGAACATAGGTTGCAAAACCCATGTCTTTCATCTCAAATCTAGATGCCAAGAAAATTTTGGTTTTTATAATCATATCTGGACAATTTCCTGCTAACAATATGTCATCCATGTATAAAGACAATGTTGCTAACTTGTTATCATTTTTCCAGATATAAACACAATGATCTAATGGACTCACAACATAGCCCATTTCTAAAATGGCTTGGTAGAATTTCAAGTACCATTGTCTCGAAGATTGTTTAAGTTCATACAGAGATTTCTTCAACTTGTAGACTTTATCCTGGTTGCCTTGGATCTGGAAACCATCAGGTTGCATCATATAAATTTCCTCTTTTAATTCTCCATTGAGAAAAGTTGTTTTAACATCTAATTGATGCAATTCCAAATCCATCATGGCTACTACTACCATTAGAATCCTTATTGAGGCAAATTTTGCAACAGGAGAATATGTATCTACGAAGTCTATTCCAGGTTGTTGAGTGAATCCTTTGGCTACTAACCTGGCCTTGTATTTCTCCAAACTTCCATCTGCTTTGAATTTCTTTCTAAGAACCCATTTGCAACCAGTAGCTTTTCTTCCATTCGGGAGATCGGTTAATTCCTAAACATCATTTTTCTTGATCGAGTCAAGTTCTTCATTCATTGCCTTAAGCCATTGTGTAGCATCACTGCTACTCATTGCTTTACTATAACTAGTAGGATCATCTACTAAGTTATTAAGTTCTTTAACTTGAAAAACATAATGATCTTTAAAAAAAGTAGATGGACGTCTTGCTCTCTTACTCCCACTTATCTCAGGATTTGAAACAGGTAAAACAACGTCATGTAATTTGCGTTTCTTTCCACTATGAGATGGTTCTGGGAGAATTTGTGGATCGTGTGACAAAGAAGGAACAGAAGAATCCTGAGATACTTTAGAGAGCAATTCAATTTGTTCAATAAGAGTAACAAGATTAGCGGATTCAAGAAAAATAGCATCTCTACTTTTTATGAATCCACGTTTGGGATGGTAAAAACGATAGCTACTCCCATTTTCAACATAGCCAATAAACTTGCATTTCCAAGTTTTACTTCCCAATTTATCCCTTAGAGGTTTGGGAATAAGTACATGTGCTTTACATCCCCAAACTTTGAGATTTTGAACATTAGGTTTAGTACCATGCCAGCATTCGTAAGGAGTTAGAGGTTTGACTTTTGTTTCGACTCTATTTAATATATATGCAGTAGTGGGCAAGGCTTCCCTCAAAAATTGAATAGGAAGATCAGCATGAGTCATCATAGACCTTGTCATTTTCATCAGAATATGATTTTGTCTTTCTGCAACCTCATTTTGTTGTGGTGTGTATGGCATTGTAAACAAATGTTTTATGCCATTGTCCTTGTAAAAAGAATCCATAGCTTCATATTCGCCACCTCTAACATTATTAAAGTGTTTAATGGACTGACCAAGTTGCTTTTTTACCTCTAATTAATATTCTTTAAACTTTTCAATTGCCTCTGATTTATGTTTAAGAAGGTAGATATGTCCATATCTTAAATAATCATTAGTGAAAGTAATAAAGTATTCCATGCCTCGATAAGCTTTAGTTCTTAAAGGGCCACAAATGTCTGAATGAATTATTTCAAGTAATTCCGATGATTTCCAATGTTTGAAAAATGGCTTGCTAGTCATTTTGCCTTTGATACATGGTTCACATATATCAAAATCATCGGAACATACTTTAGGTAATAAACCACTTTTAAACATTCGAGACATCTTATTTTTATTAATGTGGCGTAACCTCAAAGCTACAAATAAGAACTATTACTAGTAGAAACATGCAAATATTCAAAAATAAATACTTTATTATTATCAATAGGAAGAGAGTACATATCATTCACTCTTACACCTTTCACTAATACACTTTCTTTCTTAATCAATGCTATGTTAAACCTAAAATTAATCTCAAAACCCTTTTGGGTTAACACCGGAATTAAAATTAAATTTCGGCAAATGCTGGGTTCATAAAGCACATCATAAAGCACAATGGAAGTTCCATTAATAGAGAATTGACAGTTGCCGATGCCCAAAACATCACTATAGGAGTTGTTGCCCATATAGATTCTGTGTTCACCAATCTTCTTTTTAGTAACTCTACGAACATGTCTTTATTTTGCACAATATGCCTAGTTGCAGCAGAATCAATCTACCATGAATTTGATGAAGGTTCTAGCACCATTGCTTCAAAAACGGCCATCACAATGAGATTATGATCCTTTTTCTGCTTGTTCTGAGGACAAGTGGCTTTGATATGACCTCTTTGACCGCACTTGTAACATGGGCCAACTTAATGCTTGTGATGTTGTTGTTTTTGCCATCCTTGTTGCTTTTTTCATCCTTTCTGGAACCCTTCTTCCATTTTTTCTTAAAAGAAGTAGTCTTTTTCTTGTTGAATGGTGTGTGGGAATTATTCTGTGGTTGTGGTGAAGATTATGCCATCAACAAGTTAGAAGACAAACCTTCTTTACGCATTCGCTTTATTCTTTCTTCTTTCAAAACTAAGAGTACAGGCAATGTTACCATTGAAATCTCTTGTCCGCTATGAGTTAGAGATGTGACAACATGATCCTAAGACAATGGAAGACTACTAAGTATGGTAGTTACTTGTATCTTGTCCGACAAAGAGTGATTAGCGTTGGATAATTCTTTAGCAATTAATTCTATTTGATTAACATGATTACCAATACTATCATTATCACTCATACGAGTGTTATTATATTTGTCCAAGAGTAATTGAATTTGAGTGTCTGATCGAACTCCATACTTACTTTCTAGTGCTTCCATTAGTTGTTTTGTAGTTTCATGTTCTTCAAAAAGCAGAATAATGTTATCTTTCATATTATGTAACATAGTTACCTTTGTCATTGCATCATCTTCTATCCATTTATTTTGAAACCAATTGGAATCATCATTTGGTTTATAAGTGGATAAAGTGTGCAATATTTTTTCATGTGTAAGAAGATAAGAAATGTGGCATTTCTATGCTCGAAAATTATTTCCGTTAAGCATCTCAATTCTTGAAGAATCCATGGCATTTTTAATAGCCATACTAAAAAAAAAAACAAAATGTGTGACAATAAAAATTCAAATATGGATATTACAAATTAAAATAAACAAATAAGCAAATTACATGCCCTCCCCCCCAAAAAAAAGTCAACAGCAAGTCTTAATAAGGATAAGCCTTGTAGTTGTTGAGTCGGCCCCTGTGATAAGCAGAAAATTGGTCGTCTCACCTTGGGTAAGAAGCATGATGAAAACCCAATGGCATATTGAACCCAGTACTTTGCTTATGAGTATTGTAAAAATAGTTACGAGTCCAAGGGACACAACGGTGCTTATTAAATATTTTTCCTTTGGATGTTTTATTGGGTAACACCCTTGGATAGCCTTCTCCATGAATTTTTCCTTCCGGAAATGTAGTACAATTATCCACAGAAAAAATCTTAAAAGAATTCTGGAGATTTTGGCTTTTGAATGATTGAAAACGGCTTTGAAATGAGCGAGGACAGGCTAAAAAACCCTGTAAACCAGGCTGCTGCCGGTTCAGGGCTGTAGGTGAATCGGGTTGAACCAGTTAGGACCGATTTAGTGAGACACGCAGGGCATCACACGGGTCAGCGTGCAGATCAGGCGGGCTCGGGTCGTGCGGAGCAGACGGACGCTGTTCGGAAAGGCCTTGAGTGCTGCATGGGTGTGCTGGCGGATCATGCTTGGTTGTGTCCATTTGAGCTGGATCAGTTTTAATGGCTTTGGGTTGGGCTCGTCGCTAATTTGGGCCAACTGTTGGGTTGGCACAAAAAATTTCTTTTTAATTGTTAACCCCAAAGGTATGGACTTTCTGGTTGTCACTCTATTTTTTGGGCCTTTTCTCTTTATTTTTGAATTTGATCCAATGGATTGATTATTCAAAACAGAATCTACAACGGTATTGCACAGGTCGTCTTCTCTGGTGACGGGAGTCAGCGACCAAACATTGAAATTCGAACTTTGTGGTTCAAATTTTTGCCATTTTTCACAACGAATTTCACCGTTGTGATCAAAATTTTGAGAAGAACAAGATGTTACTAATTTGGAGACATAATTTGTAACGCCCTCAAAATAAATCCATAATACATAATATTAACATGCGGAATTATAAGGAAATAAAGTATCTTATTCCATTCATCAGAGTACCATGAAATAAAAACATCATAATAAATGCCCTATGGGCTTACATCTTGCCAAGCCAACACTTGGACACAATTCCATGAGTTCTAACTCAAAAACAAATAAAGCCCTAGGCTTGAAAGTTTACAAGTTGTTCAAATAAAACAAATAAAATAAAGCAAGTCTTCTAGCCCAAATCCTCACAAGCTAAGTCCTTGGAGGTAGTGAACCACCTGAACCTGAAAATGAAATTCCCATATAGGGTGAGCCACACTTCAAAGAGAAAAATACTAAACCAAGCATAAGAATTAACTAAAGCATTAGCATTCGATACATGGTTAATACCAGATAATCAATTTCCAATTTCATGACACGAATGTCTACATTGTCTATGACATATTGTCTATGACACCTTTCACTTTCCAATATTTATTCAACTTTCCAATTATATCATTATGGCTCAGAACCTGGCCAACTATAATAGTGATCCAGATGTCACAAAATAAATGAGATTAAAGCTCAAACCACAACACTTCCATACTTCCAACTGATACACATTATAATGATGTATCATATCAACAACAAATAGCAATATTACTATTATCAATAAGCACACATATGAGTGATGCTACTGGAGTCCATCCCCTATCTCCTCCCAACAAATCCGGTTTAGAGGTACATCCCTTATCTTCCCCTAAACCGTGGAGTTCATCCCCTATCTTCTCCAAACAACATGCATATGCAATGAAACACACAATTGCCATATACAACACATAATCAATTCAAGTAATGTTCAGATAATTCAACAACAACATAAGTGACTTAATTCCAGTTATACCTAAGCCACATGCAAGGTTTACAACAATCACGACTATCCTCCACCGATAGCCCAAAACAGTTATTTCTAAACAAGAAATAAATACAACAATGAATGTAAAATCAACATTCTCATAGGTAAGTATTTAAACTACCCAATTATATCATTAATCTCATAATTTCCCTAACTTCATGAATTAAACCCAATTCCACATTTTCCCCTTAAATTAATTATACAAATTAATCTAAACCAAAACCCTAAGGTTTCTCCCAAAATCACCAAACTACCCCCACATACCAAAATACCAACACTTAGGGTTAAAGTGTATAAATGGAGTAGGAAATCCCTACCTCGAAGCAAGAACCCAAAAAGAAGAAGACGGAGATGATAGCCCAAACTCCAAAGTGCTCCAAACCAACAATTTCTCAGATTAAAATGTAGCCCTCACTCTCCTCTACCTTTTTAATGAAGGAACTAGGGTAGATACACACTCTAAATAGATCAATCCTAAGAGAGAAGATGAGTTGGGGGGAAGAGAACTCGTAACCTAGGGTTTAGAATCTGAAAAGAGGGTGAAAAACTGCTTTAAAAACGCTGAAACACGATTTTATACCCAGTCGTCCCGCTCGAGCGGACAAACCCACGCTCGAGCGGACACTCACAGACCCCCGCTCGAGCGGCCCAACTCCCGCTTGAGCGTCCAACCCTGCACAAGAAATACTGGATGGGTGTTTTTCCCGCTCGAGCGCCAAAACCCCCGCTCGAGCGGACAAGCAACAACAAGTCCCCGCTCGAGCGTCAAACTCCCCGCTCGAGCGAACAAGCCAAAATCTGGGCAACTAGTTTTGGTTCCTAAGCTCAACCAACATGTTCCAAACCCGCCCAACACATCCTATAACTCCAAATAAGAAAATATAGGACGAAAACAACCAATACACAAAGATGGAATCTACGGAACCTAAGTCCGGATACAAACATCGAATGGGAAAAGACCGAGGTCGCTATAACCTCCCCCCCTTAAAAGAATTTCGTCCCCGAAATTAAACATAAGTTTGTAAAAACAAGTGTTTCATAATTCCCATTGATATATAAAACAATAATCAACAACTTGACCAATATTGGTCACTTCATCTCTTATCAAGAGGCATCTCACAATCTGTATAAGCCAACATATATTCAACCTGCATCAATATTATGCATTATTCCTTTCAATGTTAACAAATTCCATATCATATTCAATCTCATGATATAAACAACACATTCAATAGATAAATGTTATATTCTACTTCCATAAAAAGACAAGTTCAAAATGCTAACATTAAATCCAAAACATTCTCAATGTTTTCCAACTTAAGACATATATAAAATTCTCAAGTTCAACAATATTACAAAAATCTATATATAAGATTTCTAATCACTAAACATGTCCGGATATTTCTCATGGACTTCCAATTCACGTTCCCAAGTGGCTTCCTCCACTCCGTGATGCTTCCACAAAACTTTCACCAAAGGGATGGTTTTGCCTCGCAACACTTGATCCCGCCTATCCAAGACCCGAATTGGTCTCTCCTCATAAGAGACATCCTCATCAACTACTAAATCAGTCCAATCCAACACATGTGATGGATCTGGCTCATACTTCCGAAGCATACTCACATGAAACACGTCATGAACTCCGGACAACTGCGGTGGCAAAGCTAAACGATAGGCAGCCTCACCAATTCTCTCAAGGATCTCAAAAGGACCAATAAACCGAGGGGATAACTTCCCACTCTTCCCAAACCTCATCAAACCCCGCTTAGGTGATATCTTCAAAAAGACATGATCACCCAGCTCAAATACCAAAGGTCTCCTCCTACGGTCAGCATAAGATTTCTGGCGACTTTGTGCTGTAACAAGCCTCTTACGGATAAGCTCAACTTTCTCCGTCGTTTCCCTCACCAACTCCGGACCCAACAGAGGTGCATCACCCACCTCGGCCCAACAAACGGGAGATCTACACGGCCGCCATACAAGGCCTCAAACGGTGCCATACCGATACTAGATGAAAATCGTTGTTGTAGGCAAACCCACTAATGGCAAGTGCCTCTCCCACGACCCACTAAAGTCAAGAACACAACCTCAAGCATATCTTCAAGGATCTCAATAGTACGCCGGACCGCCTGTCACCGAGGATGATAAGTCAGGTAAAGGTCAATTTAGTGCCTAAAGCACTGCAAACTCGCCACAACCGGCAAGAAACGAGGATCTCTATTCGAGACGATCGTCATCGGGACCCCTGCAACCTCACTATGTCCGGATATATAAGTCGGCAAGATGATCTACCGAATCTCTAACACGATAGGAATGAAGTGCGCCGACTTCGCCAACCGGCCTACAACCACCCAAATAGCATCACTACCCCGCCGAAGTCTTGGAAGACCCACAACGAAGTCCATAGTGACATGCTCCCACTTCCACTCAAAGAGCAAGGGTTGCAACAAACCCCGGGCCTTTGATGTTCGCCTTCACTTGTCGACAAGTAAGGCACCTAGATACTAAAATCGCCATCTCTCTTCATACCCCGCCACCAAAATCAAGCACTCCAAATCTCGATACATCTTAGTACCTCCGGATGCAAAGCGCGAATGATGAAACTCTGAGTACCTCCTCTCGGCAAGACTCGGCACAAATAGACGGTCTCAGATCTCACACTCGTGTCGGGATACACCGTCAAACCCTTCTCAACCTTCCCATTGGAAATCTTCTGAGAGATTCCACTTCAAGATCACCCCTCGAGCCTCTAACACTCGAGTCACAAGTGTAGGTCAGGCAACAACAGAAAACAAGGTCAAGAAATTTCTACGGATTCGCCAGATGCAAATCAAACTCCCCAAGTGCACCCAACATCTCCCACTTTGATGGCTATACTAGCTATGTCACCAACAGATTTCGCTAAGGGCATCGGCCACAACATTGGCCTTTCCCTGATGATAGTGCAACTCAAGTCATAATCCTCAATAAACTCCATCCACCTCCTCGCCTCAAATTCAAGTCTTTCGTAAACAGATATTTCAGACTCTTATGATCCGAGAATACCTCGAACCTCTCACCATAAAGATAATGCCTCCAAATCTTCAAGGCAAAAATCACACCGCTAATTCTAAATCATGCGAGGGTAATTCTTCTCATGAATTTTCAATCGACGTGAGCCATAGGCTACCACTTTCCCTCTTGCATCAACACACAACCTGCACCTCTCGTGAGGCATCACAATAGACCGTGATAACCCAACCCTCTCTCTCGAATAATCAAGACCGAGCGGTAGTCAATCTAACTTTCAACTCAAATGACTTTTCACAAGTCTCACTCCAAACAAATTTGACTCTTCCGAGTCAATCTAGTCAATGGTGAAGCTAACTCGAGAAATCTTTCACAAATCGACATAATACCCGCTAATCCCGTAAATCATGGGATCTCAAACACACTCTTAGGTCAGGCCCAATCTTGCATCGCCTCGCCTTGGATGTATCAACAGACACCCCTTCCCCAGAAACTACATGGCCTAAGAACTTCACCTCTTCTAGCCAGAACTCACACTTCCCGAACTTAGCATACAGCTTATGGGCTCTAAGTAACTCAAGCACCACTCTCAAGTGTTCATCGTGCTCCTCCCTTGAAGGTGAATAAATCAGAATGTCGTCCACGAAGACAACCACAAAATGATCCAAGAATTCCCGGAAGATCCGGTTCATCAAATCCATAAACACTGCCGGTGCATTAGTGAGCCCAAACGGCATCACCAGAAACTCATAATGACCATACCGTACTTTTAATGCCGCCTTAGGAATGTCCTCCTCCCTGACTCTCACCTGATGATAACCCGCTCTCAAATCTATCTTAGAGAAACAACGGAACCCTTCAACCGTCAAACAAATCATCAATACGGGGCATAGGATACTTATTCTTAACCGTAGCCCGATTCAATTTCCTGTAATCAATACATAATCTCAAAGCACCACCCTTCTTCTTAGCAAAGAGGGCCGGTGCTCCCCACGGCGAAACACTAGGACGGATATAGCCCTTATCTAACAACTCCTGGAGTTGAACCTTCAACTCAACTAACTCGGCTGGGGCAAAACGGTAAGGTGCCATAGAAATCGGCGCCGTGCCGGGCACTAAATCAATAGAGAACTCAATCTCTCGCTGAGGTGGCAAACTAACAAGATCCTCGGGAAAAACGTCCGAATACTCACAAACCACCCTCGGCAACACAATCTGAGTCTCATCACCCTCACTAATCGAAAGATTAGCAAGTAGACCACTAAGCTCACTCCGCCCCCGCGGATCATACTCCGGTGGCAAAACACTACCAACCCGATCACCCAGAAAATGAAAACATTCCCCGTTCACGGTACAACAAGTGACCCTCTGTCGGTAGCAATCAATAATCGCTTCAGATGACGATAACTACCCATACCCAAAATAACATCAAAGCCCTTCATGGGCATAACCACAAAAGAAAAAGGGATTCTATGATCATCGACCTCTATATCACAACCCCTAACACCTTGTTTCAAAATCAACTCCCCCAAGAGGTGACACTACACGAGATAGAGATGCTAATCGAGCCAACTCCAACTCCAAAATGGATGCAAATGCGCAGACACAAAAGAATGAGATGCACCCAGACGATCAAAACACTAGCAACCTAATTGCAGAACAAGAAGGTACCTCTCACAACAGATGGAGCCAGACAGATCCTACGGTAACAAAGATACAGCGCCTGCATACGACGCTCGATCAACTCGCCACCCTCGGAAAGCATAAGATCGCACAGATCGGGACGATGAAGCTCGATTGGCCCTCGAGGCTCGAATCGATCGAAAGTAATCGACTCGAAGTCCGCCAACCAGATGCACAGATGTGCCACTCAATCAGGCAAAACCTCTTCATGTGCCCCGACCGTCAAGACTGAAAACAAGAGAGCGGTGGCCTATACCCGACTCGCTCTAAGATCGAGCCAAGAAGATGCCGCTCTCGAACTCCTCCTCTCGAGGACAACCGAGACTTGTGACCCAAATGGCCACACTTGAAACAGTAATGTCTCCTCGACCTTTCCTGTAACTAGTACTTGGCACCGGAAAAGTGGATCTAGAAAAACTACTCGAGGTCAGCCGAGGAGTGAAACCTCTCGCCTCCCGCCATCACCTCGCCATCCCGACTCCTCTTGGAGCCTTTCTACCCTTCCTCCTCCTCTGCATCATAGTCTCGGTATGAGCGTCAGATCAACCAATCGCCCAAAATCCCTAATCATAGATCCGACAACTCTCAAAGATGAGGCCACGCCAACTTCTTCTCAAACTCAATACACCGGCCTCCTCAGACGCCACTAACTCAAAGTAACTCGACAAACTAGTAAATGAGGCCTCAAACTCACCATCGATGAACTATTCTCTTTAGTCAAGAATCGATCTCTTAACTTCTCTCGAACATGGAGACAGTACTTCTCAAAAGCATCAACAAAAGCCTTCCAAGTACCTCCAATACGACCCTTGGTGAACTTCCACCATCGACCAAGATCCCCTTAAGTCGAAAGATGCCAAGGTCACCTTCAACCCTCGCCTTCGATGCCAAGCATCTCAAACGTTTGTCCTGCTCGAGCCATTCATCCGCCTTAAGCGGCTCTTTTGGATCACCCACAAATTCATCCGGATTAGATCGAAAAACTCCTCTTCGTAAAGGAGGGTCCCGTGATCCGCAACAACAACCGAGCTCGATTCTCACCAAGAATGCCTATCGACTCAATGCCCTCATATCTCTCCTAAAAGCGCCTATAGCCTGGCTGCCTCATCGTTCGCCACATTGGCTCGCCAACACCCTCCGAATCGCCAATTTCAGATTATCGAATCTCTTCCGCATGTGCACTTCCCGCCTACCACGCCTACCTGCCTCGTCCTCGTCCTGACATCCTAATACAAGAAACAAAGACGTTAGCATATTAATAAATGTGCCGAAGCTAATCACTCTCGTCCTAATGCATTGAACAAAAATAATTCATTCCACGTAAGCACATAATCACATAAGCACCTACGAATTTCATTCCTGGATAATGATAGTCCCGAGGCGTCACTAAAGTTCCGGTTGGAAACAACATTGATCAAGTGCCTTTCCAACAAGACTTTCAGAGACTCAAGGATCCAATCAACATCCTAGGAACTACATTCCATACCCACATAATCACATAAACATGTTATCATATAAGCATGTAATCATTACACTAAGTCTCTATCAAACGAGACGAACCCATTGTGATACTAATCACTTCCCACGTAACCAAAGTATTCGAACCCGGTACGCTCTGATACCAAGTTGTAACGCCCTCAAAATAAATCCATAATACATAATATTAACATGCGGAATTATAAGGAAATAAAGTATCTTATTCTATTCATCAGAGTACCATGAAATAAAAACATCATAATAAATGCCCTATGGGCTTACATCTTGCCAAGCCAACACTTGGACACAATTCCATGAGTTCTAACTCAAAAACAAATAAAGCCCTAGGCTTGAAAGTTTACAAGCTGTTCAAATAAAACAAATAAAATAAAGCAAGTCTTCTAGTCCAAATCCTCACAAGCTAAGTCCTTGGAGGTAGTGAACCACCTGAACCTGAAAATGAAATTCTATATAGGTGAGCCACAAACCAAGAGAAAAATACTAAACCAAGCATAAGAATTAACTAAAGCATTAGCATTCGATACATGGTTAACACCAGATAATCAATTTCCAATTTCATGACACGAATGTCTACATTGTCTATGACATATTGTCTATGACACCTTTCACTTTCCAATATTTATTCAACTTTCCAATTATATCATTATGGCTCAGAACCTGGCCAACTATAATAGTGATCCAGATGTCACAAAATAAATGAGATTAAAGCTCAAACCACAACACTTCCATACTTCCAACTGATACACATTATAATGATGTATCATATCAACAACAAATAGCAATATTACTATTATCAATAAGCACACATATGAGTGATGCTCGAGTCCATCCCCTATCTCCTCCTGAACAAATCCGGTTTAGAGGTACATCCCTGATCTTCCCCTAAACCGTGGAGTTCATCCCCTATCTTCTCCAAACAACATGCATATGCAATGAAACACACAATTGCCATATACAACACATAATCAATTCAAGTAATGTTCTGTATTAATTCAACAGTCAACATAAGTGACTTAATTCCAGTTATACCTAAGCCACATGCAAGGTCTACAACAATCACGACTATCCTCCACCGATAGCCCAAAACAGTTATTTCTAAACAAGAAATAAATACAACAATGAATGTAAAATCAACATTCTCATAGGTAAGTATTTAAACTACCCAATTATATCATTAATCTCATAATTTCCCTAACTTCATGAATTAAACCCAATTCCACATTTTTCCCTTAAATTAATTATACAAATTAATCTAAACCAAAACCCTAAGGTTTCTCCCAAAATCACCAAACTACCCCCACATACCAAAATACCAACACTTAGGGTTAAAGCGTATAAATGGAGTAGGAAATCCCTACCTCGAAGCAAGAACCCAAAAAGAAGAAGACGGAGATGATAGCCCAAACTCCAAAGTGCTCCAAACCAACAATTTCTCATATTAAAATGTAGCCCTCACTCTCCTCTACCTTTTTAATGAAGGAACTAGGGTAGATACACACTCTAAATAGATCAATCCTAAGAGAGAAGATGAGTTGGGGGGAAGAGAACTCGTAACCTAGGGTTTAGAATCTGAAAAGAGGGTGAAAAACTGCTTTAAAAACGCTGAAACACGATTTTATACTAGTTGCCCCGCCGAGTGACAAACCCACGCTCGAGCGGACACTCACAGACCCCCGCTCGAGCGGCCCAACTCCCGCTTGAGCGTCCAACCCTGCACAAGAAATACTGGATGGGTGTTTTTCCCGCTCGAGCGCCAAAACCCCCGCTCGAGCGGACAAGCAACAACAAGTCCCCGCTCGAGCGTCAAACTCCCCGCTCGAGCGGACAAGCCAAAATCTGGGCAACTAGTTTTGGTTCCTAAGCTCAACCAACCTGTTCCAAACCCGCCCAACACATCCTATAACTCCAAATAAGAAAATATAGGACGACAACAACCAATACACAAAGATGGAATCTACGGAACCTAAGTCTGGATACAAACATCGAATGGGAAAAGACCGGGGTCGCTATATAATTTGAACCCAAAAATATTTTATAAAATTGTTTCCAACAGTATAATTCGGTCTTACTTTCAGTAAGGTTTGGAACAATAGCACCCCCAACGGTTATTTTCTTTGGATAGTTCTCTGGGAATATAACACATTGGTGATGATTAAATAAACAAACGGAATTAACAAATGCCGAAGATTGACGATCAATAATTTTTGAATTTTTGGTAAAAAGAGTTCGGAAAATTTTTGTTCTATCAAACTGTATTTCGACATATGCAATAATGTGTAATCTAAGCTCTGATACCACTGACAGATTAACTAACAATGCCCAAGTGATTGGTGATCCCGTGAGGGTATTTATCACACAAGAAAATACAATCCGGAAACTAGAATAAAAGGAGAAAAATTTTAGATGACTAAACCATTGTGATGGCCATGTATTTATAGCGTTTACATGGTGTCTCTTAAGCAATGGTTACAACCATTCCTTATCCAAGAGTCACAATGCTTCAAAGCATTGTGTCTTTGTATTTCAAATTCAAACCAAACTAATTCCCAGATTATTTATTCCTGTGGGAAGGTTTTATATTACCACCAATTGGGTCATGATTCGGTGTGAGACAATCCACCGTATTATGGTGTGAACACCTCTCATACCTTCATGATGGAAATTGAAGGAAGAACGAGGGGAATTAGAGGAAATCAACACATTATATCTGAAATTGAAGCTTAAGGAAGAGATTTATGCTTAATTCATGTACAAACTTCATATACTAGTTGAAATTAAGGAAGTTATGGAATCAATTCATGGAATTTGTAAGGAATTGGGTTTGAGTAAGAAAATTTAGCTAGGCTCATGGTTATGGAAATAAACTTAGAAATTAATTATTATTTTTTTTAGTTTGACTTTGATTGTCTTGCATGAATTTGAGTATCATTTTTACATGTATGTAAATTGAAGGAATTAAAGAATAAATATGGAAATAATTGTAGGAATTCTTCAAATTGAGCTTGGGTTTGGAAACCTTGATATATATATATATATATATGAGATGTATATTTGCATGCACCATGAGTTTTGAAAAAAATTGAGCCATGCAAGTTATTATGCATTTGATTTTGAAGAAAAGTTTTGGAAACCATGAGTACATGAAAATATGAATTTTGATTTTGATTATTGATCCATGCATGTAATGTAATTTAAGAGTTTTATTTAATCTAAACATATTTTGGAATATATTTTTATATATATATATATATTAAATTAGTTAGTTTTATTTGAATTACATACATGCAATATGTGCTAGAAAAATTGTCCTGAAAATGAAGAATTGAAGCTAAGTTCAAATTTATGAAAGTTAATTTAGAAATTAATTATTTTGGATTTGATTTTGAAAGTCGTAATTAAATTAAGCTCCATAAATTACGTGCAATTTTATTATGCATTTGATGTTGAAAAGGAAGTTTTGAATCATGAGTTCATGGGTTTTGATTTAAATATTGTGTTTTAAGATTTTGAGCAAATAATTTATAAATACATAAGTGTTTATGTTTTCTAAAGAATTTTCAAAGTTTTGATCAAGGTTAGTATGGGTTTAAAGATTGAAAATGCATTTGAAAGCCATTTTTGAGAAATTCAGAATTCTGAAATTTTACAGACCACTCGAGCAGACTAATTGCTGCTCGAGCGCACATTGAAGGCTTCTAGTACTTTTACAGTCTTTTACAGATTGCTCGAGCGACTAAAGGTTCACTTGAGTGAACAACTATTTTCAGTATATTTTGAAAAATTGCATTTAGTTCATATTTTTATTCTCGTCTCTTCCCAAACATTTTAGACATGATTTGTGACTCAATAAAGATTAATAAGCTACCAATCAACATAAATTAGTTAGTTAAAGAATGAATCATTTATCTAGTAGTGATTGTTTAAGAAGCCAAGTAAAAGATCGGTCTATTTGGAAGAGAAGTACTTAGTAATGAAAGAATATGTGAAATAAGAACCCGGTTCATTTGAATAAGAAAGAACACACGTAGTAGAATTTCAGATTACTCAGATAGAAAAAGACAAGAGAAATCAAGTTTGATCAAGAAGTGATATTGTGTTTCAATGTGTATATGTTATGTGTTTGTATAGGTCATGCGTTATTGTTTGCCTGATCCATCTGATTTGTCTAATCTGTCTGATCTGCTTCTGGAGTTATCTGGGAGTAATAACTGTATAAAGTTATGTTTAACTTTAATTATTTTATGATAATATGAAATGATCAAATGCTATGTTTTGTATGAATGAATGATTGTCCAAGTTTTTGAAATATATTTGCGGCATCCTTAGCATTATATGATATACGCCTCTTTATAGGTCATTGGAATGCCTTTATGGCCATCCTTTTATGGGTCATCGGAAATGTCTCTGTGCACATGAGTCATCGGAATGCCTTTATGGCCGTTCCAAATATGGGTTATCGGATTTGTTAGTGCTAATGGATGTACCACATATGATCTTATGCAAAATCTGAATATGAATATGAACATGTATATGAATCTGTTTCTGATAGAAACTCTGATTTCTGACTCTATGATGGACATCATTCATTAAAATTCTTTTACTTTGTTATTATTCACTAGGCTTATAGCTATCTCGGATTTTAACCCGGCTCTTATGGTATTCTGAACTCGGGTCTTGTGGTTTAATGTTGTTATTTATGTCTTTCCCTCCTCTTACTCTTTGAATTTAAGTTTTGGAATGTCTTGAGTGTGTTCAGAACAGGTGGGTTGCTAGTTGGTCTAGAACTTTGTTGCCCAGAATTTTGGTCTTGCGCTTGAGCGGCCCTTCTTGCGCTCGAGCGAGGTTTGCAATCACTTAGTACTTTGTACATCTGAAAGAAATACTGCAAAAGTGTTTTTCACGCTCGAGCAGAGTTTCTTATGCTCGAGCGGGTCTGAGCTCGAGCGGCCTTTCTTGCGCTCGAGCGACTGTTTGAAGTCTGTAAAATACTGGACGAATATATTTTATGCTCGAGTGGGTATCATTGCGCTCGAGCGGGTATTTCCTTGCTGTTGTGTCTTGGCGCTCGAGCGGGTCGAATCTATGTGTCTGACGTTCGAACGGACTGTACGTATATCAGATCGCAAAAGAGACATTTTAAATCACTTTTTCTATCATTTCTCTCTCTAAAACTTTCCAAAACCCTAAGTTGAGAGCTTCTCTCTCTAAAATACTCTCTCTCTCTCTCTCTCTCTCTTCATTTTGACCTAGATCTAGTGATCTTCTCACCCTCCTTCATTTGATAAAAGGTTTGAGCTCTTCAAGATCTCCATTTTCGTCCGAGTAGAAGTTGGTTTCGTCATCTTTGGAGCTAATCTCTTGCTTGGCTCATCTTCTCTTCTTGAGGTAGGGATATTCTACTCTCTTATATGGGTTTTAACATAGATGTTGGTCATTTTGTATAAATGGTGTGATTTTGGAATTTTGGGTGAAGTTAGGGTTCGGGTTGAAATTATAAACGAGGGGTTCCTATTATTGGGTTCCATATGTGTGTGCGAGGTCTTGAAAATGGGGTTGTTTGTGTAATATGGGTAAAATTTGGCCTTGGGGGCAACATTTGAGAAAAGGGGGAGAATGTCCTAATTTGCATTATATAAATTATTTGTTTAAGTAATGAAATCAATGTGGAAATATGAAATTGGCTTGGGAATAATGAAATCAGGGAAATATGTGATCAAACGGTGTAGTCGGATTAATAAATCACTCAACTATGGAAAAAGTCAATAAATTATCTGTTTGATAGATTTATTTATCTGTTTAGAAATAACTGTTTTGGGCTATTGGTGGAGGATAGCCATGATTGTTGTAGAAACAGCATGATGATTAGGTAAATTGAAACTAATCAATTGAATTATGTCATTGAATATGACGGTTGGATTAACACATTGAATATGTGATTTAATTGGTCATTGTATGTGACAACGTGTTTAAATACATTGCATATGTATCCTTGTTGAGAGGAGAAAGGGGATAGACTCCATTGTTTGGGAGGAGATAGGGGATGGACTCCACTGTTTGAGAGGAGATAGGGGATGTACTCCATTGTTTGGGAAGAGATAGGGGATGGACTCCAATGATAATTAAGTTGGCCGGAGTGTCTAGGGTGAAAGTTCCAAAATCTTATATACATCTGAATGATGTTGATGATTGAAGTGTTGATGATATGAGTTGTAGCCTCATTTTGAATTGTTTGGATAAAAATGAACTATGTTAATGAATTGATTTGGATAAATAAATGGAAGTGGATTGAAATATGGATGTCAATGTTGATTGGTTATGAAAAGAGTGTAACTGGGTTTTCAAGTGTTAAACATTTATCAAATACTAATGTTTTAGTTAATTCTCATATGTTGTTTAGCATATCTCTACTAGGCTTTGGCTCACCCTACTTGGGACACCATTTTTCAGGTACAGGTGATATGTCGCCTCTAAGATCTTAGCTTGGGAGGTTTTGGAGTTGAAGACTTCCTTTTGTTATTCGTTTTGATGTTAAATGTATATTCAACCCTAGGGCTTTCTATGTATAGAGCTAGGGCTCTTTTTGTTGTAACCAAGTGATGACTTGAAAGTCAGAAGCCCGTAGGGCATTCATTTTGTTGCTAGCATGTAATATCTGTCGTAATACAAACTCTGATGAATAAAAAGATGATGTTTCTATTATGTTTTATGGATTTATTGAATGGTTGGATTAAGTCTTATTTTGAGAGCGTTACAAGGCTCCAGTTCACTGTATTATTGGTGTATGTAGGTGATCAAGCGCGTGACCAGACTTAGAGGCGTCTGCATCGAATATGTTTTTGTCAGCCAACCTATGTGCCTCCCATAGAGGTTCAGGATATGTCAAGTGGTTATGGCTATGTGATTAAAGTTTAAGTTTTGTTTTTTTGTTTGGTTAAACAAGTCTTTGTTTATTTTGTAAATATGGCTAAGTCCCTTTTTTTCTAATATAGATATATATATGATGACGTAAGAATGATGTGTGGGTATGTATATAAAAAATTTAAAATTTTTCTGTTTCATATAAGTTTGCACAGCTCAATGGACGTTGTATATTTGTTATTTGCTTCTGCTAGCCCCTAATATTATGTTAATTTGTCTCAGAGGCCTTTCGGTAATTTCAGGGTTACTGGCCAGTTATGATGCCAAACCTATAGGGACGGGTTTGGGTCGTGACAAATTGAGTCTCTCAAAGATCTTAGACCTTACTTCCCACGGAGTAAGATAAGAGGATTTCGTGCAATAACGTAAGGTTTTCTCTTTCTCTGCCTTTATTGCCTATTTTATGTTTCAATTTTAGATGTAATCATGCAAGAAAAGTACTTGGGGATTTTGAAAGAAGTGTTTGCAATTCTTATTTTCTATTTGACACTTGCAAATTTTAGCAAGACATTGAAGACAACACATCATAGTAAAAATCGAACTGTAAGCAAGTGTAGACTCCACAATATGAAACAATCATTTTTGAGGAAAACTTGTAAGCAAGCATAGACACCACAAACATAGTTGATAATATGGAAAACTTGAGCCTTCATTCTTTTTTGTATAGAATCAGTATTATTTCCAAAATTGATACCATAAGCTGGCCTAATGTAGAAATTAGACAAAAAAAACTTCTAGAAATTCAATAGGTTTTTTGTTTTTCTTCAACCATACAACTTCTACAATTGCGAAAGTCACTCCAACCACAATAAAACCAAGTCCCACATAAGCATATATTATATTCTTGTCATTTCCAACTTGTTCTATTGTGGCACTTGCAAATTCTAGCGGCACATTGAAGATAACACAATAAAAATTGAATTGTTGTTCCTTCAAACAACTTTGAAAAGCATGTTAAAATTTTTAACTATAGTTCCTTGAAAACTTTGTTAGTGAAGGGAAACACTTTGGACTTCATTTCCTCAAAAACTTTGTAAGTGAAGTGAAACACTTGAAAAAACATGTGGATCACTCTTAACTTCATTTCGTTGAAAACTTTGTAAGTGAAGTGACACACTTTGAAAAACAGGTGAAATACTTTGGACTTCACTTCCTTGAAAACCTTGTAAGTGAAGTGAAGCACTAAGAAAAACATAGAAAACACTTTGGAAAACATTTTCTATGTCTATGTAATACAGAGAACGGATAGGTGGAGGATAGAGAGAAAATGGAGGTTAGAGAGAGAGGAAGAGAATGTATATAGCGACCCCGGTCTTTTCCCAGTCGATGTTTGTATCCGGACTTAGGTTCCGTAGATTCTATCTTTGTGTAATGGTTGTTGTCGTCCTATATTTTCTTATTTGGAGTTATAGGATGTGTTGGGCGGGTTTGGAACAGGTTGGTTGAGCTTAGGAACCAAAACTAGTTGCCCAGATTTTTGGCTTGTCCGCTCGAGCGGGGAGTTTGACGCTCGAGCGGGGACTTGATGTTGCTTGTCCGCTCGAGCGGGGGTTTTGGCGCTCGAGCGGGAAAAACACCCATCCAGTATTTCTTGTGCAGGGTTGGACGCTCGAGCGGGAGTTGGTCCGCTCGAGCGGGGGTCTGTGAGTGTCCGCTCGAGCGGGGCGGCTGGGTATAAAATCGTGTTTTTGACGTTTTAAAGCAGTTTTTCATCCTCTTTTCAGATTCCAAACCCTAGGTTACGAGTTCTCTCTCTCCCAACTCATCTTCTCTCCTAGGTTTCATCTATTTAGAGTAAGTATCTAACCTAGTTCCTTCATTAAAAAGGTAGAGTGGGTCGAGGGCTTCCATTTAATCTGAATAGTTGTTGATTTGGAGCACTTTGGAGTTTGGGCTATCATCTCCGTCTTCTTCTTTTCGGGTTCTTGCTTCAAGGTAGGGATTTCCTACTCCATTTATACGCTTTAATCCTAAGTGTTGGTATTTTGGTATGTGGGGGTAGTTTGGTAATTTTGGGAGAAACCTTAGGGTTTTGGCTTAGATTAATTTGTATAATTAATTTAAGGGAAAAATGTGGAATTGGGTTTAATTCATGAAGTTGGGGAAATTATGAGATTAATGATATAGTTGGGTAGTTTAAATACTTACCTATGAGAATGTTGATTTTACATTCATTGTTGTATTTATTTCTTATTTAGAAATAACTGTTTTGGGCTATCGATGGAGGATAGTCGTGATTGTTGTAGACCTTGCATGTGGCTTAGGTATAATTGGAATTAAGTCACTTATGTTGACTGTTGAATTAATACAGAACATTACTTGTATTGATTATGTGTTGTATATGGCAATTGTGTGTTTCATTGCATATGCATGTTGTTTGGAGGAGATAGGGGATGAACTCCACGGTTTAGGGGAAGATAGGGGATGTACCTCTAAACCGGATTTGTTGGGAGGAGATAGGGGATGGACTCCAGTAGCATCACTCATATGTGTGCTTATTGATAATAGCAATATTGTTATTTGTTGTTGATATGATACATCATTATAGTGTGTATCAGTTGGAAGTATGGAAGTGTTGTGGTTTGAGCTTTAGTCTCATTTATTTTTGTGACATCTGGATCACTATTATAGTTGGCCAGGTTCTGAGCCATAATGATATAATTGGAAAGTTAAATAAATATTGGAAAGTGAAAGGTGTCATAGACAATATGTCATAGACAATGTAGACATTCGTGTCATGAAATTGGAAATTTATTATCTTGTGTTAACCATGTATCGAATGCTAATGCTTTAGTTAATTCTTATGCTTGGTTTAGTATTTTTCTACTGGGCTGTGGCTCACCCTATATGGGAACTTCATTTTCAGGTTTAGGTGGTTCATTACCTCCAAGGACTTAGCTTGTGAGGATTTGGGCTCGAAGACTTGCTTTTATTTATTCGTTTTTATTTGATACATGTAAACATTCAAGCCTAGGGCTTTATCTGTATTGAGTTAGACTCTTATTTCTTTGTGTCCAAGTGCTGGCTTGGCAAGATGTAAGCCCGTAGCGCATTTATTTTGATGTTACATGTAATGCTTTATTTAGTAATACTCTGATGGATAATAGAATGTTTCATTCTCTATTATTAATGCATGTTAATTATATATATGATGGGTTTTATTTTGAGGGTGTTACAATGTACGAATGGGTGTTCGACTCATATTTATTCTTACATACTCTTCCTCTCTAATCTCCATTTTTTCTCTATCCTCCTCCTATTCCTTCTCTGTATTACACGGACATAGAAAATGTTGTACAAAGTGTTTCTCATGTTTTTCAAAGTGTTTCATTTCACTTACAAGGTTTTCAAGGAAGTAAAGTCCAAAGTATTTCACATGTTTTTCAAAGTGTGTCATTTCACTTACAAAGTTTTCAACGAAATTAAGTTAAGAGTGCTCCACATGTTTTTCCAAGCGTTTCACTTCACTTGCAAAGTTTTTGACGAAATAAATTCCAAAGTGCTTCCCTTCACTAACAAAATTTTCAAGGAATTGAAGTTCAAATTGTTTTACATGTTTTTCAAAGTGTTCAATATTTGTGAAGGAACAACAATTCGATTTTTACTGTGTTATCTTCAATGTCCTGCTAGAATTTGCAAGTGTCACAATAGAACAAGTTGGAAATGACAAGAATATAATATATGCTTAGGTGGGACTTGGTTTTACTTTGGTTGGAGTGACTTTTGTAATTTTAGAAGTTGTATGGTTAAAAACAAACAAAAAGCCTATTGAATTTCTAGAAGTTTTTGCTCTAATTTCTACATTAGGCCAGCTTATGGTATCGATTTTGAAAATAATATTGATTCTATACCAAAAAGAATGGAGGATTAAGTTTTCCATCTTATCGGCTATATTGGCAGTGTCTACGCTTGCTTACAAGTTTTCTTTCAAAATGACTGTTTCGCATTTTGTCAATTGGGATTATTATAGTAAAATGTGGATGACAAATGTGGAATTGAAGAATAAGAAGTTAGGGGAGAAGGTATTTTGTTGTCATGTTTGCGTTAGCTCTTCTTGACGATCCCAACCACTGGAACTCCTATTGGCTCGATAGTGTCGTCGATGATGATTGGAAGGTTTTTAACGGTGTTGGCAGTGCTCATGATCATGAAGTTTCTATTGGTTTGCCTTTCTTGCCTTGTCATCCAACTCCATACCGTGAGATATGAAGATATGAATCCAGCTCCATACCATGAGATAGGAAGATATAAATGAAGAAACGTGCATACTTTTATAAACTCAAAATTACTTGGATCTTGCCACTTATATGGTACTATGGATTTTGAGCATATATATAGTATATAGGATTTCGAAGCATATATTACATTGATTTATGAACATATATACCGTGTATAGGATTTGATATATGTATTAGTTGCACTTTGGGGTTTTTTTTTTTTTTTAATTTTTTAAAATTTTTTTATTATAAAAAATTTAATAGCTAAATCTCAAACCACGCCTTACAATACAACTTTTTAAATGTATCTCTAATTTTTTATTTGTAAAAATTATGTTTTTATAATCATCTTGTTGAGATCTTTTATACGAAATGTATGAATATAAAATTCTAACAAATAAAATGTGAAATATCATTGTGTTTGATGTTATAGATAATGTGAAATTTCACTACCTGAAGTTAGTGAAATTTTACTTATTTAAAAAATAGTAAATTTTCCAATTGAGGACTAAAACTGTGAAATTGATGATTAATTGCAAATATTTAATGCATGATTTCAAATTTAGGGCTAATTTTTTTTTAAGTTCATGAAGTTGTCTCCCCCCTCCAAAAAAAAAATAAATAAATAAATAAAAAAAATCAATAGCCCAAAATTAATTTTTTCATAATCAAAGTTGGAATAATAGAGATAAACCCAAGTGTAAAAGCGAGTTCTAATTGATCATCATTGTAGCGGATATAAACCCATATCTAATCAGTCATCACAGCAATAGATGGCCTCAGAGAGAAAAGAAAAAAAGATAAGTTACAATGATGAACTAGCTATGACAAATTCATTTTCTTTCATTGGTAGATATAGTTGTATTTCCTTCATGGTGTATTCAAAGGTAACATAATGTTTCTTGAAAAAGTAAGCAATCCAAGACTAAAAATTGTGAACCACTATTTTCTATTTATTTTATGTAAACCAGTAGCATTTCATGAGGCAATAAAGGAATCACCTTGATGTATCTAAACATCCCAATGATTTGCTTGGAAGCAAAACCCTGTACTGGTTTGTTAAAATAAAAAAATATATATATGTAAATATATATGTATATATGTTAAGTTAGAAATCTACATTATATGTATAAATATAAAGTTATAGATGTATCAATTTTTAAAATGTAATACTTTAAGATCATTGTGCAAATTTAAAGGGCAGGTAAAGGACAATCGTCAATCATTATCATTTTCATTTTCATTCCTACTGTTTCTATTGTTAATTGGTTGAGCTACTTCTACTACCCTTGAGCCTTCATTTTTGTATACCTTCTCATTTTTGGTTTAGAATTTCTATATAATTATTCTTTCCACTTGATACATGTATGTCTATGTATGAGTATGTATATATGTGTATATATAACCACATATGTATACAGAGCAGAGAGAATGAAAATGAAGAAGATATATGGGCATTAACATCATTTTACGTTTATTATTAAGGGCAAATTACACTGATAGTCCTTGTACTTTACCTTTTGTGTCACTTTGGTCCTTGTGTTTTCAATTTGCTCGATTTTGACCCTCAATTTTTTATTTTGTATCATTTTAGTCCAATTGTTAACACCGGTTAAAATCATTGACAAAAAACAAACACGTGAGACGCACATGACCCTTTTTCAAGGGCAATATGGACATTTCACTACCCTTTCCTTGTTTCACCATCTTCTTTCTCTTGGACTCTCTACAAGGATATCATCTACCACTGTTGCCTTCCTCCACCACTAAAATCATCCA
Source organism: Camellia lanceoleosa (assembly GCA_025200525.1). Taxonomy (NCBI): domain Eukaryota; kingdom Viridiplantae; phylum Streptophyta; class Magnoliopsida; order Ericales; family Theaceae; genus Camellia; species Camellia lanceoleosa. The sequence goes on along the minus strand of CM045771.1, from coordinate 126,266,736 downwards.
TAGCCAATCCCAACATCAACATCATTAACCTCCACCACACCAAAAACCCACTTAATTTCTCTTTCACAGCCTTCAGAGAGAGAGAGAGAGAGAGAGAGAGAAATTAAGATCAGTGTTTGTTGAAATGGGTGATAAGATTAAGTAGAATCTAGAAGCCAGACTAAATGATGCTATTGAAGAAGCAATTTCAACCAAACTCCTCTCCCGTAAAACATAGCTAGCATCGGCCTCTACCAAGTTTTAGAAATTGAAAGAATTGCTTCAACCCACCACCACCACTGCAGCACCACCTTTAACCACCGCCAAACTCAACCGAGAAAAGCTCTACAACCTCAACAATCTCTTAACCGAGTGGCACATGCAATCAAAGAATGTAATTTCCATTTTCAAGTTTGTTTCCAACTTAGATCGGGTCAACCTTCAAGACAAAGACAATGGCGTGGCTTCGAATCGGGTACAACAATGGGAAATTCAAGGGTCTGTTGATGGAAACACCAATATGGGTTCATCAAATGGTGAAATTTCCAACAATCAACCCATGAATCGATCTTACCGGATACCAAAATAGAGGCTTTTCGGTGGAGCTATCGATCTGTTGATGAAACCAAGGTTCATGGACTTGATGATAAAGTCAAGCCTCTACAGAGATTGCTTGTTCTAAACAACAATGATTCGAGGTTCACTACTATTGGTAAAAAAAAGAGAATGATGCGAAAAGTTGCTGATGGAGGTTAGAGAACAAGACGGCGGGAGGCTAGGGGATGGAGAGAGAGAGAGAGAGAAAGAGAGTTCGGCTGAAAGATGAAAATAATATGGGCGAATGTCATGGCTAGACTAAAAGAGGAAATAGATGGTGTCGGGGTTGGGATAAAAGAAGGTGTTGTTTGGTGGCGGATGGTGGTGGTGGTGGTGGTGTTGCATATTAGTGGCAGTGGTGGAGTGAGATTGATGATAGACGGTAGAGGAGGGGGAAAAAAGCAAAAGGTGTTGCAGAGATAGAATAGGAAAGGTTAGGATTGAAATGTCTGTTTTGCCCCTCAAAGTTGATCACATGTTGTGCACATGACTATTTTCTGTTAAATTTTTTAAAAAAGGTTATTGATTGGACCAAAATGAAATGGGGGTCAAAATTGAGCAAATTGAAAACACATGGACCAAAGTGATACAAGAGGTAAAGTATAGGGACTATCAGTGTAATTCGGCCTATTATTAACGATGTTAGTATTGCACTTTAGTCCAAAACCTAAAAGAGGTTTTTAGTTATTTTTAAATGTAAGGGAGGTTAAATAATCCAAGACAATACTACAAAAAGGTAAAACAGATTTTACCCAATTAATTAAAGTTATAATCTTTAACATTAAATTGTAATCATTTTTTAAAAGTATCACCATGCGATAATTTTCTTTATATATATATAGAGAGAGAGAGAGAGATATTTTTGTATGGTACTACTCAAACTAATAGCTTTCCATTTGTCTATATAAAAAAATTTCTTCATAACATCACTTAAGTTGGAATTTTATTTTTTTACTTTTTTCAATCAATAAGAGATTAAATATTAATATTGACAATGTAGAGACCCTAATTTTTGTAATTACCATTAAATCCCTAACCTTGAGCTTATTTCAATAAAGCCCTTGAATTTTTGCTTAATTGCGTTTTAAACCCTAGAATCGGGGAGCATTGCGGATTAATTCGAGTAAACCCTAATTGATCTTGGTAGATTAATAATCACCTTTAAAACCTTGGTATTAATTATTAGACCCTATAATTATAGATTAATTACTTTAAAATCTTAATTCCCGATAACGCCTGCTGCTTGCCGCCTTTCTTTTGTGCTTTAATTTAACAAGACCTAAATTTGTTATTTTAAATATTTTCTAATGTTCAGATATTAATAACATATATCAAGGTTTCATAAATTTAGACTTGGTCCCTATATACTTTATTTTATTTCATTCCAAACCTTAATTGTAATATTTTATTAATTAATGTACTTGTGCCTATTATTTTATGATTGAAAATAAAAATATCTCCTATATATATATATATATATATATTTCTTGGAGCCCAAATAGTTGGCCATGTGATGGATGAAACGGCCTTGATGACATTGATGGACAACTTTGACAAATTGTACTTATGGAACTTACTCCCTAAGAAACCTCCCAACCCTTTCTCTATGTATGCACACTTCTCCCCCACTTTTTGCACATTTTTAGCCATGCACTAGAGGAGTGAGAGACAATGATCTTGGAGAGAGAGAGAGAGAGAGAGAGAGAGAGAGAAAGAGAAAGAGAGAGAGAGAGAGGAAAAAAAAGAAGTGTGTTGAGTTTTGTACAACAAAGGTAAACCTACATCACCTCTTCTCTCAAGTTCTTTTACCACTTGTTTTTTCCCTCCTAATAAATGCTATTTGTATATATATGTTGTAGTCTAGGCCTACACTCTTGTATAAATGTGTATTAATTAAGAAGTGGTGTGTTTCTCTTTATTTCTTAAATTTCCAACAACAATTCTTTTCCCTCTCTTGAATTTATTTTCCTATCAAAACTCCATAAACTCAAAATCCGTTTTTATGGGATAATATTTGGTATGTCTAGAGTATGTGATAATTTTGGTACGACCTAAGGATGTATTTTTGTAACCTAAACAATTTTTCCAAATTTTTTACTTACGTAACCGTAAAAATAGTCAACTTTCTTTATTTTTAGAAAATTCTGGAAAAATAGTCTTGAGTCCACTTTTATGTCAAAATATTAATCTTGGTGTTATATTTTAACTAAAATTTGTTTGAACTCAAGAGAGTGAGGGGTTTGAGACAAAAATCGATTTATGAATCTGCCAATGAATCTGGATAGATCTTGGTAATTCTGAATTATCTTAAAATCTAAAATACCTATCCTACTTTCTTAAATTAAGATTGAAATTAGACTTATTTATCTACAAACTCACATGAGGCCAGGTACTTAGGGCCAATAAAAGTATTTTTCCATAATTATTTCCCAACTGGTTCAAATCTGGAAATTTGCAACTCTTATGTTCTATGTTTCCTGAATGTTTTAGTCTTGATATGTAATCTATGATAAATTGTGAATTTACTTTACCAAGAATAAATTACTTGTTGTTTAGTTTGGATTCGTAATTATATTAACCATGCTTTGCTATAACTGAAAACATAATGCACTTAATAAAGAGGAAATCACATGGGATGGTTATGGGTTGTGATAATTGTAGCAAATTTTATGGGATAGTGAATGATGGATTCAAAAGTACAATATAGTGGAATGTATTCCATTTTTGTGAAGTTTTGCGCAAGTGTGTTTTCAAACTCTAACATGGCACAGGAGGTATTCTGGCTGCTTAACGGAAATAGGAGACATAAGGGTAGCAGTGAGGGTCTCACATAGGGAGAGTATCCCTGGAAGCCCGTTTCCTTGGGGCAGACTGTGATGTCACCACTCGGGTATGTAACCTAGCTACGTGGGTATCATTGGTAATTATGCGGTAAGTGACGCACTGGTGATTATGCGGTAAGTGACGCATTGGTATTGTATTAACCAAGGAGGAGTTAGAATTGCCCGTGGCCAGTGTTAGTGGTTGAGTAGGAACGGCATTCCGCGGGGAGTTGCCTAGAACTAACTAAAATTGACTATTATTCATGAGAATTGAACTTGAGTATTATTCAAGAGAATTGAAATTTAATTATAAGCTCTGCTTAATTATTGCTTTTGTTGTATGTTATGATCGTGCCATTTTGTTACTTGTGTATTTGGAATGGGAAAAGGGTCAGGGTGTATGTGTTTACTGGGCATTCGAAGCTCATGGCGTTTTATGCCAGGTACAGGCGACTTTTACACCGAGAACAGAATCCCTAAAAGCTTTGAGAAACCATGGCTACCTTAGAGATTAGATTTTATATTTCCTGTATTTTGGATAACCTTTTTGTATCAAGAAACTGATTTGTATTTAAAGACTTGAAGAATTTCATCTGTAACTATTATTAATATTTTCTTTTAGTGTAATTATTTGTATTTTGTACTTAAAAATGTTGTATATCGGCTAGTTAAACCCCGATGTATTGTTGTATTATATTATCGATATTTTCAAATTTTGGGACGTCACAGACAGAATATTACACATTCACAATACTAAATAATCAACAATATATACCCGCAATAATCTTAACACCAACAGCTACTATCTATCTCAAAGTGTGTGGATATTATCTGTGCAAATCCTAATCTCTCTGTACTCCTAGATTACGGTCACGTGGTGTTTCAAAATATTATGATTGGTGGAGAAGATGAGACATATAATTTTGTGTTAAGTGATTAAGGAACATGAGAGGGCATGATGAATGATGATAAGTGAATGAGTATAGACACGTGATACTTCGAGAATACCCAATAATTTTCCTTCATGATTATAATGGAAGATTTTCATTACATATGATTATAAATTAAACATGTAAGAATTTGTCATTATTTTAAATTAGTAAAAAAATCATTACATTGATTAAGGTGATTTTTTCACAGTCTTTGACACATAATTGTAATAAATGTGTGAGCAAATAATTACATAATGAAGAAATTGAGGAATAAATGTGTGAGAAGATCATCCAGATGCTCCATGTAACCATCTTCCATAGAGAGAAGTTACAAATTTGAGAGTTTGCTGCATTGGGAGTGAGGCATTCAACATTCTAAGGGTGAGCTCCAGGTATACGTCTTTTTCTTTCTTTGTTCAAGCATAGACAACAAAATAATGGAAATCATTTTTATTTATTTATTTTTTTGTTTTTTTGTTTTTTTTAGATTGGTGAAGAACCCTCAAATGTTTTTTTTTTATAATTAAAATTAAAATAGACTCTTCTTGATTTTTTTGGGTTAATATTATGTACTTTCTTTCTTTTATAAAAAAAAAAAAAAAACATAGAGAATTTATTTAAAGTTTTTTTGTTCGAGTTAATTTTCAATGGATCTATTCTTCATAACCACATTTGATTACATGATTATTTTTTATAGGATTAGATTCGATGATAGGATTGTGAGTGATAAATTATACCATAGGATTATGTGTGAATGAAATAAAATGATATAATTATTTTTTACTATTGGATGAAGGAAAAAATTAATCCGGAGAGGCCTAATTGTCCTCGCACCACAATATGCCTATGGTATTATTTTTTCCCTCATTTTTCTCTATTTAATTTTACATATTAGTATTAAAATTATTTAGAGTTTTAATACGAAGCAAAACAAACAATGAATTAATAATCTGGTGAGCCCAAATGTTGCTCACACTTAATCCCCACCCATTTCTTATCCCACAATCAAATATTGAACTAAAAAAAATGATGTACAAGTCCATTATATAAATGCATGTGGAAATGTGGTTTGAAAATACTCTTAGATCCTCAGGACATTCTTGATCCTCCGATTGCCACGTGAAAAAGGATGAATAATCCGTCGGGGTGGAATTAACACTCCGACGGACAAGTTAGTATTTGCTCTTTAGTTTGCTTCTATCTCAAGTTTATTTAATCTATTCTCACATACCTTTCTTTGGTTGATGTTTCTCTTATTTATACTAGTCTTTGGTCCCAATGGTCAAGCCCACTTTTAATCTAGCGCACAATTGCTCATTCTGCCCTTCTATCGTATGCCAATTCTCACTTGGCTTTTTGTACGGTTGATTCCATGGCCGATTTAAATATTTCGCTTCAAGACTCCCCAGGTCAGAGCTGTATAGTATCTGTCCTGATGTCCTTCAAAAGGATTTGGCTTTTCTTAATATAAATTTATTCGGCTCCCACAATTGTCCCCTAAACATCCTACTAACGCCATTTAGTCGGCATGTTTGGTCCTAAACTCGGAGAGTCAAAAATACGGCAGTTACACTTTTTCCAATATTGAAGCATCAGAACATCTACGCTTTTTAGCGTGCCATATATTCACGAAGGGTTTCTTCTAGTTTAATTTGCATTGCCTAGAGAGAATAGGCTTGCTTTGGCTAGATCTCATAGGTGATGAATCTTGCCCTGAAGGACTTTTGGAGTTGATGGAATCTCTTAATCGACGCCGGCTCCAGTTTATAGTACCATCTGACGCCGCCAAGGGTCCTGCATCACTCGTAAATATTCGACACATGAGTGCTTCATCGTCAACATGAAGTGTCATTGCTTGTTTATAATGACGCATATGATCGCTGGAGTCCAATTTTCCATTGTACAAGGTGAACGATGGTGCTTTTGAACTTTGGGTAGCACGCTTACAATTCGTCGCACAAAAGGGTATGCTTATCTTCCTCATCCGAATCATCATCGCTTCCTCGCTATGCCGTATATACGGCTTTCTTCAGATGAGTTGATACATCAACTCGCCCTTTTTTTCGGGTTCCAGGATGGTGAGTCGAATCACCGCCATTATCGCGCTTCAAGTCGACGCCATCGATTATCCTTCTTTCTTGAAGGTCGACCTTGCCTTGGCATGCGGCTGTTGGGATTTCGCCACCTCCAAGACCAAATCTTGGTGGCGCCGTTTCACCATCATGTTCTCTAGCCGCTCATTTTGCTTTGCTTGATCCATAATCGCTCACATTGTCTCATGCAATCGCCGAGGGCGCAGGTCCGGCTATCAATTGAAGTTCAAGGCGTCTGCCGTGCATTGATGTTCTCCTGGCCCAAGCATGTTTCTTGAAGTGACGTCGTCTCTTGGCGTAATTTTGTCAGCGACTACCGGAGGATCTTCTGTTATGCCCGCCATGGATGTGCTTGAGTATTCCCACAAACGGCTCCAATTGTGAAAATGTGGTTTGAAAATACTCTTAGATCCTGGTGAACGCTTCTTGATCCTCTGATTGCCACTTGAAAATGATGAACACTCCACGGAGGTGCTAGAATTAGCACTCCGGACAGATAAGTTAGTATTTGCTCTCTAGTTTTCTTCGTCTCAAGTTTATTTAATCTATTCTCACATATCTTTCTTTGATTGATGTTCCTCTTATTTATACTAGTCTCCGGTCCTAATGGTCGACTCCACTTTTAATCCAAAGGCATAATTGCTCATTCGCCCTTCCGTCAGATGCCAATTCCCACTTAGCTTCTTGTAATCGATTCCATGGCCAATTTAAATATTTGGCTTCAGACCCCGTGTCGAGCCGATAGTATCCGCCGCATTTCCTTCAAAAGGATTGGCTTTCCTTAATATAAATTTATTCGCCCCATAATGCACTTTTCTTAGATCCAATAATATATAAATGAGATGATTTGTGAATGATTAGATACGATATGAGTGAAAGAGTTATTTTAAATATTTTAATATACTATCACATCATTGTGTTTGACAAATAAATCTAATTTTTAAACTTGAATAACACGACTCTTCAACTAATTATCCAAAGGAACATATGTTTCTTCGCTTAATTCAAACCGTGCCCTAGTGAGAGGCATGGAAATATAAAAGGCTGGAGATGACAAAACACTTGGACTTGAACTCAAAATGTGAACTAAGTGAGGATATCTTCGAATATTAAAAAAAAAAAAATGACACTTATTCTTTGCATATTTCAAAAGCATAGATTATTATTATTTCTTTTTGTTTTATATATTCAGGTTATCAAAATGTAGAAGATGACAAAAGGCTCAGAACATGACTCAGGCTCAGGCTCAGGCTCAGGCTCAAGCTCAAACTTAGAACATGACTTGGGCTCAAAACATGAACTGAGCGATGATGAGTTAAGATATAGAAGAAATAGACTAACATTTTTGTTCTTTTGGATAAATTACACTAGTAGTCCTCATATTTTACTCATTGTGTAATTTTGATATTTGTAATTTCAATTAACTCAATTTTAACTCTTAATTTTAGATTTTGTATCAATTTAGTTAAATTAATAATGCTTATTAGGATTTTAAAAATAAAATGGTCACTGAGTTCGTTGGGATGAACTCATTGAGTTGAACAAAGTTACAATTTTATCTATAAAAGCGTAACACATTTGCTTACATGCACATTTTTCATTAAAAAAAAATTAACAATTGTAATCGACTGAATTAAATTGAGACAAAATCATAAATTTAGGGTCAAAAATCACGTTAATTAAAGTTACGATGACTGAAATGACACAAGGGCAAAAATATAAGGACTATCAACGTAATTTTCAATTTATTTTTTTCAAAATTGACTTAATTTTTTTTTTATGTTTTTAAATTTATATCTATGAGATAGTCCCGGGGAAAAAAAAAAAATCAATTTGGAAAAGACCAAAATAAACCAATTTTTGTAAGCTTTTTTAAAAAAATAAAAAAAAAAAATTTTAATTATTTTCATTTTAGTGAACTTTTTAAAATTTAAAAATTTTCTAGTTGCAACAGACCTAAAAAAAAAATTAATAAAAAAAACTCAAAGTTGATGAAGTTATTAAGAAAACAAAAATGTAAATAAGTATAAAAATTAAAAACAAAAACTTATGCTTGGTAGAGCTTTAATTATGATTTGAGAGTAGGAGTTGTATTTTGAGTTTGTGAGTTTTGGAATTATTATTTGAATATAAAAAATTTGTTTGGTGAAAGAGTTTTGAAAAGAGTTTTAAATTGAGTGGAGAATTTTTAATGTGACATATGATATTTGATACAAAAACTTACAACTCATAACTGAACATATAACTCAAAATTCTAATAAAACACAAAAAAATTTTAAAATTTCGGAAAATATTTTTTTCTTTTATATAAAAATTAACATATGTCAATCGCAACCCAAAAAAAAAAAAAAAAATATTTGTACTGTTCCGGTCAACCGGCCGGATAGCCGGTGGGACGATCGGTTAGTCCAAATTTCTCCGCTTTCGATCGCGTTTTCAAAAGTAAGCGTGAAATTAAGTTTTGAAATTCGTAAACAAATGCCGTGTTCAAATTAAGCTCTGAAACGTTACCAAACACAGCCTAACTTTCTAGTTTTGCCAAATGAACATAGTTTCTGTTTTTAAATCTAGTATTGGACTAAATAAAATAAAATCTAGGTGTTGGGCTTACATGTTTGAGGCCCATTCAAACTTTAAAAATCAATTTTTTTTATCAAAAGTCTTTACATGGTTTTGTAATGAAAAAATACACTTCGATAATTTTTGACATATAAATTCTATTAAAATAGATTTTTCTTGCATGAAGAAAACAATATGGCGCGGGTGCATTTTTATTGACAAATTTACCCTCTCAATATATTGGACGGAGATACCAAACAAATTTGGAATAGACCAGAGGAAAGAGAAGATGGATACAAAGTGCAAGGCATGGCTTCTGGGGACATTCTTGCATTTTTTGGGCCACACCGTAGACTAAGATTTGCCCAACCTGTATGGAGGAGGGAATGCTTTTGCATGGATCTCAAAATTAGTTGAATTGACCAGAAGAAAAAAATAATAATAATAAATAAATAAATAAATAAATAAAAATGGCAAGCCAGCGCCATGCATCAACATCAATAATTCACCTTGCTTCTATTCCTCTATGTACTTTCCCATAAAAATGCAAGAATGACAACTATGTTTGGTTTTGGGTCAAGATTTCACAATCAAATTTTACTAGTTTTGCTTGAATAGTAAAATTTCATTGTATATTAGTTCAATATAATTTTATTTTAAGTATTTCAATTTTCAATAGAATTTTAGTGTTTAACTTAGACTGTAAAATTTCACTGTATCTTTTCAATTGAGAATGTTCATAATTTTATTGCCTTGATAAATTTATTTGTTAGATTTCACAATTGGAGGGTAGGAGGGTGTGGAATATCATCGATAGACAAGTTTGTGGGTTTTTGTCTTTAGTTGTCCACAAATTGGTGCATTTTCAGTTGTTTGGGATAATTTTTGTTAGATATACATTTTTATAATATTAATATATACATATATATATATATATATATTGATGATACAGCTGCTTCGGTGAATGGACTAGACCGATCCAAGCTCCTCAAGCCCACCGGATAACCCGCAAACAAGTTCAATCGGAACCCGGTCGTTTCCTAACCCTTCTGTGTGAATTAGAAGGGAAATAGATGATGTAGAGAGAGAGAGAGAGAGATAGAAAAACTTAACCTTCTTCTTGTCCCCCAATTTTGCTTATATCCGTTGGTAATCATTTCACCGTCTCGCTGCTCGACCTTCCCGCCGAAAGCTTGTGCCGTGGTTTACCTTGTTCAGGTGAGGAGGTGTCATTCGGCCCGAGAGGTGTTGGCAATAAATGCTATGATGAGTCATTAATGGTGATGTGTTGTGGCAATAACTTTGCAGATGTTTGTCTGCTGACGTGGCCTGTTCTGCACCCGCCACGTGTCCGAGTATTATTGGCCTTCTATGCTCAGTTGGCCTCCAAATTGCCTTGGATTTCGCTACCCGGGTTATGCAATGGGATATAAATGGTGGGCTTGGGTTTGTCCACTATGGGCCGTGGTTCTTATGGGCCTATCTATGTCAGTAGTCCCCCATTCCCGAGTGCAGCTTCAGTCCAACAAAGGGAATAGTAGTGAGGGAGATGGTTCCGGCCGGCGAGGTTGACTAAGCTGGTGGGTCAAGCAGAAGGGTTGAGAGGAGGAGTGCTGACCGCGAGGATGGCCAAGCGGAGGAGTGCCGACCGCGAGGAGTGTCGACCGCGAGGGTGGCCGAGTGGAGAACCGCGAGGAGTGCCGACCGTGAGGGTGGCCGAGTGGAGAAGTGCCGACCGCGAGGGTGGCCGAGCGGAGGAGTGCCAGGAGGTGGCTTGCTGAGAAGTGCCGACTGCATGAGGGCGGCCGAAGCCGGTAGGCGCCGATGGCGAGAAGCGCCGATCAGCGAGGAGCGCCATGAGAAGTTGCACGGGCCCAAGAGGCGGCGTACACGTGATGATTTGGAGGGAAAAGACAAGGTAATGGCAGAGTCGCTGCATCGGGACCATACACGCGGCGTAATCAGAGTTGGGAAGTGAGGCGCTGGAGTAAAAATGAAACGATAGGTCATTATGGTGTTGAAAAGACGATTTTGGCGATAATTTCAAAAGTTTTCAAACCGGTGAAAATTAATTTGGATCCTGAATACGGTAAACCGTGGGCTTTGGCATTATTCGATTCACCTACCGTGTTCAAAGAACCAAAACATTCCAAGTCTTACCTCATTTATTGCTCGTGATACACCATTGAGCATTTCTTCAACTTCCTAGTGCCTCGTGATCGGCGATTCAGAGACATACCTCGTAGATGGCACGAGAAGGAAACGAGGGTGTGGTGGATCCACCGGGAGATGATGATGCAAAGGAATTAGCAAACAAGAAGACAAAACGGAGAGGTGGGAGGTCCCGCGATACACTTCCATGGTTCCACCATGATTGCAGTTCAAAACCTATCAACAAAGTGAGCCCGATCATTGGCACACGAAACCGCATAAGTCATTAATAGCCATGTTTGCCACAACTTATTTTCAAATTTTCAAATTTAAATTTGTTTTGATATGTTTGGTTTAGCTTATGCTTATAGCTTATAGCTTTGTGAAAGTCGTAAATCAACTTATTCTCGTAGTCGGCCGATATGCTTTGAGAATAAGTCGAAATCGCCTTGTTTAAAGTTATAAGCTATAAGTCGTCAGAATAAGCTATAAGGCCACACTCTACCAAACAGGCCAATAACTAGGGCTGAGTTGGAGGCGATTCGGAGAAATACCAGATTCTGTGGAGGTGGAGTTGTTGTCGCCAACATCGACGGAAAGGCCATCCGACATCGTGCCAGGAGTTCTCCTCTATGAGGAAGTTAAGGGCGGTTCGAGGTTGCCACTCCCGCAAATAGTGGTGGACGGCTCAACTATTTAGAGGTGGCGCTAGGGCAACTAATGCCCAATGCGCGAAGATCTTGTCGCTTGTGCAAGTGCATGGTCAAGGCAAACGGAGGAGGCCATGTTGGTAGAAGAGTTCTTTGCCGCTATAAGGCCGCGGGTAGCAAGAACGCGGGTCACCCCGCAAGCGAATGGGGAAGGGGTTGGTGGCGGGGCTGCCAACGTCAATCAAGGGATGGCGGGCACGGTGGTTTTACGTTTCTGCCAATGGGGGCGCGGCGCGCAGACCATCTGGAAGGTGCCCACCAGGTCGATGGAGGCAAGATTGGAGGCGGAGGCTGAGGAAAGGGTGAAGAGGGTGAAGGAGTGGAGAGAGAAGGAGAATGCCAAATGGGACGACCTTGTTCAGTCGTCTGTGTTGTTTCAGGCAGGGCTGGGCCCACAGCCAGTCGGTGAGGATCTTGACCGAGCTGAGCTGGAGGCGAGGAGAAAAGCACAGGAGGCAGAGGATCAAGCCATCCTTGCCAAGGCCACACAATTTAAGAAAGCGCAGGATGACTGACCGGCGCAACCGATTGCAAAGAAGAGGATCCGACCACGCCCAAAGCCGCTGGGAGGGAAGCACTTGAGCACTTTTGAGCCGCGAAGGCCCCCTGTGGATCTTGTGAAGGAGAAGGCCAGAAAAGAGGGAGAAGCTCTGAAGAGGAAGAAGAAAAAGAGAAGTGCCCCAGAAGGGGCTGCAGAGGAGTCTGGGCCCAAGAAGATGAAGGAGACCCTGACAGGTGGAGACCGCTACGCCAGGACACCTGGTAAGTGGTAGGGGTCACCCCACACTGGAGGTCAGAGGTCACCCCACGACGTGGTAGGAGTTGGGTCGACCGATTGAGCCAGTAGGAGAGCAGACCCAAAGGGGCTTGCACCCCAGAAAGAGGAGGGGGTCCGGCGAGCTATTTAGCACGCTGGCGTCGTGGCGGAAGGTCGGAGGGAAGAGATCCCAGCCAGTGGGGGGCACTGCCTAGTGAAGATCATGGAAGAAACGGCCTGCCTCGGCCTGATTCAACGAGGTCGACCTCTTCAGGGGTTATGCTCCGCCCAAATGGAGGTAACTACTCCTAGCAGGGGCCCTCACGAGGAAAGCCGGGGAGCCAAACTCAAGGTCAAGAGGCCAAGGGGTTGGCTGTTGAAGAATGAGAGCTGAGTGAAAAGTCGCTTATACCGAGCCGCCATCACCAAGTTGAGCCGAGGACATGTGCCGAAGGTTGTGTCGCCGAAGTTCCAGCTTGGCTGGTGAGCGAAAAAGTTGGAGGAGTCCTGCAAAGCTCTGCGATTGTGGTCGAAGCAAGACGAAGAGGCCATGAACAAAGAATGAAAAGTCGGGTCGTGCAAAAGGATGAGGCGGATGCCAAGGTTAAGGCTCTACAAAAGGAGTTAAAGGGCGAACGCGCCAAGGTGGAGGAGGAGAAGGAGATGCTTCGTAAGGAGTTAGAAGCGGGGAGGGCCAAGGATCACGAGAAGGAGGTTCTTCAGAAGGAGTTGGCGGTGGAGAGGGGCAGAGCAACTAATGAGAGGGAGGCCCTGCAAAAGGAATTGCAAGCTGAGAGGGCCAAGGTTTCTGCTGAGAAGGTGACCCTGCAGAATGAGCTAGATGAGGAGAGGCACCGAAGGGTCGCCAGCCCGATTAGCCCGACATTGCGCCAAGGACCAATTCAAAGGGTCGCTCAATTTCGATAGCGGTCGATGTCAAGGGTCGCCACCAGCTTGGCAAGTGAGGAATCTGGGGGGGCTGGCCCATCAAGGGCGACCGCTGGGGGGAGAACTGAATCCGAAGTCATCGCAAGCTTCCACCAGTCAGATTTCTACAAGCACGAAATGGCAGAGTAGCATCGACAAGGGTGGAAAATGTTCAAACGGAGGGCTAAAGAGCCGCTCCTTAACTCGACCTTAGTAGTGTGACTATTGGGGAAGATGATGTGGCCTGCACTCTCCTCGGATGAAGGTGTTGAAGAAGAGGATCGGGCCTCCAGTGAAGAAGGGGAGTGAGCTGAAGGCATGTACTGAAGAATTTTTGTTTTGTTTTTGTGTACACATTTTTGTGTTTTTTTTTTATTATTTTTTTTTGTTTTTTTTTTGAAGTATTGTAGCAGATTGTTGTACACATTTTTTGAATGAATAAAACTCCATTTATGTCTTGTAATTGACTGTGTTTGTTTGTTTGGTGTGTTTGAAATGGATAAATGCTTGTAATAAAAACTGGTGATGGACTTATGAAAACATTGAACTACAAGACAGGGTGAACTTAAGCTAAGTGAACTAAGTGAACTTGAACTTAAGTGAACTTGAACTAGTGATGATGTTGAGGAGAGATCAATTTGTAATGAAAACTTCGTGCAAAGTTAGGTCAACTTGTAATGAAAACTTCATGCAGAGTTGGGTTAAAAATTCCGTCGCGCAGGGTAAGAGTGAACTGGTAAAATTTCTTCATGCAGAGTGAGATTGGACTTGTATAAAATATTCAGAGAATGAGAGTGGTTGACTGAAATTGAGAAATTGTGTGAAATGAGGTTTGAATGGGATTAATACTTAAATGTTCCACTGAAAGCCTGTAGAGAAGAAATTTGAGAAGTAGGCTGGGTGGTGGGGAAGATAATCTGGTCAGTAAATGAAGTGTGTGAGAGCATCTTTGGAATTTGACTGAGTAAAAACGTGGTCCAGGGATTGTGGCTAGGCTTCGGATTGTGACTGAGTGTCCCGCTTTTTGTAGTTTCATGGATAGGATGATCTCAGGGCGGATCTGGAATTAGAGTTGCGAGTCACTTGCTCGACCAAAGAATGGTGGCTCACCGGCCGAGGCTTTGAGCGCCGGTCCGGATGAGGCTTTGAATGCCTGGCTTCGAGGTCGCTTGAGTGCTTGGTTTGGCCGAGGCTTTTGAGTGCTTGACCGGTAGAGGCTTTGAAGTGCCTCAGACCGGGCCGAGGCTTTGAGTGCTGGCCCGGGCCGAGGCCTTTGAGTGCTTGGATCATGAAGGCTTTGAAGTGCCTGGCCGAGGCTGCTGAGTGCCCTGGCCAGCCGAGGCTTTGAGGCCTCACCGGCCGAGGCTTGAAGTGCCTGGGACCGGCCGAGGTCGCTTGAGTGCCTTGGCCCGGCCGAGGCTTTTGAGGTGCCTCGACCGGCCGAGGCTTCTAAAGTGCCTGGACCGGGCCGAGGCTTTTGAGTGCTCACCGCCGAGGCTTTTGAGGTGCTCAAACCGGCCGAGGCTCAAGTGCTCAGACGGCCGAGGCTTTGAAGTGCCTGACCGGGCCGAGGTCTGGCTGAGTGCCCTTGGCCGAGGTTTTGAGGTGCCTGGGACCGGCCGAGGCTTTTGAAGTGCTCAGACCGGCCGAGGCTTTTGAGTGCTCGCAAGCAAAAATGTGATTGAGGCGCCAAGGGTGGCGGAGAGGAAAACTGCTATATGAGAAATGTAGTACAATGATCAAGAATTACATTATGCGAAAATGAAAGTACAACAATTCAAAGAATACAAAAGTAATGTTCTATTGAAAGTAGCGCTCAGTGTTCAAATTCCAGGACGGGAAGGTCTCGGCCCTCCATATCCGGCGGTGGTATGTGCCCTGACGTGACAAGCTTTAATGTATGGTCCTCCCATTTGGTCGCCACTTTCCTCGGTCGGGTTTTTGGTGGCAAGAGTGGCCTCCTTAAGACAAGATCTCCTATGGCGAATTCCGTGGCCTGACTTTGCGGTTGTAGTGCATTCTCATCTTTGCGGTATGAGGCTAGTATGACCGCAGTGGTGTTCCCGAGTTCTTCAATCAGTCCAGGTCTGCCGACGGAGTTCCTCACCTGTTGAATTCGGACAGAACCCTCGGGCTGGCAGCCGACTTCATCGGATGACCGCCCCAACAGACGTTAGGCGAAGGGGTTTCAGAGGGGTCCGAAAGTGTAGTAGGCCCAGAGTACATTTGGTAGTTCCTCACCAGTAGTCCTTTGGCACCTCCACTTTTAGTCTTGATGATCTTCAAAAGGGACCGACAGACTCTAACCCGTTGGCTCGGGGATGACCGGAGAGGAAAAACATGGTTGAATCGAGATCCGCATTTAACTTTCAGATTTGGCGTTGTAATTGTTTGCCGTTGTCTATACGATGGTTCGAGGGATGCCGAACCGCAGACGATCGATTGCCGATGAACTGGTTGTGTTTCGTCAAGGATGGTAGCCGTGGGTTCGCCTCTACCCATTTGGTGAAGTAGTCAATGGCGACATTTACCGCGAACTTGGTTTGGCCTCTACCGTGGGAAGTGGGCGATCGTGTCGATCCCCCATTTGGCGAACGGATAGGGGCTGGAAAGTGTGATCAACTCCGCAGGAGGAGCATGGGGGATGTTGGCAAAACGCTGACACTTATCGATTTGAGGACAAAGTCGGCCGCGCCCGGTTAAGAGTTGGCCAAAGTAACCAAAGGCGAGTATCTTCAGAGCGAGACCGCCACCAATGGTTGCCACAAATGCCCTCATGGATTTCCCGATCACATATGTTGCTTGGGTCGATTAAGGCACCGCAGATACGGCCGGAGAAACCGGCTTAGAAGGCGCGCTGACCAAAACGTAGTTAGCCGACCGAGCTCGATTTTGGCTCATTGCTGGTCATTTGGGAGTTGTCTCGCGTCAAGAATAGGAGGATGCTCTGACGCCCAAGGATGGGTTCATGCCGAGGAATTGTACTTTTGTAGGTCGGATGAGATGGCCGAGTGGGGAAGGTACTCGAGGCGACTGTGGTTGAGGCGGACCGGTCTCGGAGGCCACCGAGCCATCTCGCCCCGCTGGAGTTTTCGCCCGAGGTATGTGCTTGATGTGAAAGGTATTGAAAAGGCGTAACAAAAGGAGTGCCATGTTTCAGAAGTTCGCATCGTGTCATCCTTAGCATCGAATTCTCCGTGATCTCGACCGACGATGAACCGGAGTCACCGAACACGCGGATGTGGCTAACACCAAGGTCTTTGGCGGCGGAGTCCCGCGATCGTTGTTTCATATTCTACCATTGTTGCCGCTTCAAACAAAAGATGGAGGGCACACTTGATACAACCACCTTCGGGAGGTGAGAATGAGACCACCGCTACCTTCTCCCGGATAACCTGCCGACGCTGAGAGTCCAAGAATGGAGGTCCTCTGCTCAGCAGAGTTGGCGGTGGTGGAGAGGTAGTGGTCGGGCAGGTTGGTGAATTCTAGGTCAAGTCGGCAATGGCTCTGCCCTTTGATTGTCGCAAGGCAGGCCTGCTGGAGATATCAAACTAGCTAAGCTCCACCGACCATCGTGATAAGTCGCCGTAAAGTTCAGTTGTTTGATGACCTTCTTCAGGGTTGGTCAGTGAGGACCACTATAGAATGGGCTCGAAGTAAGGATGAAGTCGCCGAGGCAAGAATTCAGGCCGTGGACAACTTTTCCAAGAAGGGTAGTTCTCGCCGCTTCCCCGAGAGCTCGATCGATGTAATAGACCGCCGTTGAACCGAGCCGTTTTCCCATGAGAGCCGCGCTAACCATGGTGTTTGATATCGCTAAATAGAGGAAGAGGGTTCGCCGATTGCTCGCGAAAAGAAGAGAGGGTTGGCCATGCATTGTTTTAGTCATTGAAGGCTACTTCGATTCACCGCCCATTCAAAGTCCGCCAAGGACTTTGAAGAATGGTAGGCACTTATCTGCTATGGAAATGAACTGGCTGAGGGCCGCCACTCGCCAGCGTAGTTCTCAACTTCCTTAACGGTTTTGGGCAATCAGATCTCAATCAAAGCCTTGATCTTCGGTTGGCCTCAATTCCGCTACCGATCAATATAAAGCCCAAGAATTTTCCTGATCCTACGCCAAAGGCGACTTCTCGAGCCGAGCTTCATCCGTACTTAAGGGCGGCAAAGGTCTCGTGAGTCGGCCGATGGTCGGAGAGTTTGCTTTTGACTAGCATGTCATCCACGACACCTCCATGTTCGCCGATCTGGTGTTGAAAGATCACATGACTAACCGCTGGTAGGTGGCCCCGCTTCTTCAACCGAATCCATGATGACACGGTAGTGGTAGGTTCCTGGCCGGTGATGAAGGATGTGTGTTCTGGTCGATGAGTGCATCATGATTTGCTTGTACCGAGAAGGCGCCCGCGAAGCCGAAAGACGGTGACCGCCGTGGCGCCGACTCAACAGATCAATTCGAGTGGATAGCTATCTTTGGGGCAAGCTCGTTCAAGTCGAGTAGTCGACACACGACGCCACTTGCTATTGTTCTTGCGACCAGCACCACATTGGTACCACCCAGGATAATCCACATTTCGATAAACCGAGCCTCGAGGAGTTTGTCAACCTCATGCCTATGAGATTGTTACGCTCCGTGAAATATACTGCTTTTTGGCAGAAGGTCAAGTGAGGTTCGATGCCGAGGCGATGAGTGATGAAGGAGGGTCAATGCCCGCATGTCCGAGTGGGTCCAAGCAAAGACGTTGTTGTGTTCGGTCAAAAAGGAGAGGTCACTTTTGCTTGGGGATAATTGGTCACGATCTTGGCAAGGGCTGGTGGGGTCAATAGAACCTCAACGAAGCTCTTCCACCGTTTCTCCTCGATGAGCTCGTTCTCATCCCGACATCAAGTCCTTCAATGATCATCGCCTCCTTCAACTTGACTTTTATGAGGCAACATAACACCCTCGCCATTCGCGGTCTGTTTCTCGATCGCTCCGGACCCGAGATCGGTGGGAAACTTGAGGGCAAGATGATAGGTGGATGTGATGGCTTGAAGGTGTTGAGGGCGGTACGAGGATGATGTTGTGCAGATGGGCAATCAACCACCGTGAAGGTGAGCAACATCGCGGCTTGCCGTGGGTACTCGCCAATTGTGATGGGAAGATCGATGGAACCAATGGAGGTCACGCCGCCAATGAAGCCGACGAGGGTTTGAGCGGAAAGGCTTTTCCCCAACCTTAAGTTGGAAGCAGCTTTAGAAAGATGATGTCCGAAGAGTCGCCATTGTCGGCGAGAACTCGCTTGACCTTATAATTGGAGAGGATGGCGAAAACGAGAGGATCATCATGAGGATAATGGATGCTTACGCAAGGCCCGCGAAGGTGATGGGCTCGCCCATCGCTTGGCCGTGCTTTGGGGTCGGTCTATCGTGGGCGACTACCTTTGTCTCGAGCCTGTCAGATTTTTCTAAGTTCTCGCCTCGAAGCCGAGCGAGATGGTCCCCACAAGCAAGACCACCGAAATAACTCTAATTTCACCAATTGGTGGAGGTGATTACCTGAGGTCGCGGGATGGGGGCTCATTATGACCCCGGTTTGTTGAGTGGCGTCACGCTGGGGTGTTTCGGCGATTATCTCTGTGGGAGTTTGGTTCTTTACCTCACGAGAGCTGGTGTTTGTGAATCGACTTAGACGCCGGTGGATGAGGGTCTCCACCGATCCTTGAGACCGATGCAATCGCCGCAGTTATGGCTATGGTCCCGTGGAAACGCAATATTTAGATTGGTTTTTCCCGCAAGAAGGGTTCTGTGCAGCGGGAGGCCACTTGAGGGGGTAGTCCCGCTGATCTGGCCGAGGACATGTTCCATAGGAGAATTGAGAGGTATATATCGGCCGAACCTTCTGGGTTGTCCGGTCGGTGTCAATTTAGGGGGTTGGCTTGTAGCGGGTGTTTGGTTATGATATCGGTGTTGGGTTCTGGTCTTTTCTCTTCTCTGGGGTCGGGTTTTTAGTCAGGATCTTGCCTGCCAGTGAATCCCCTGATTCATGTATTTTTGGGCTTTGGAGAGCAGGGTCGCATGGAGGCCGGGGGTTCTTGGAGAGGGAGAAAAGGAAATCGATGATCGCAGACCGCCATGAAGGCTGGAGGATGACTTTGTCGCCATTTTCGCAACCTGTAGGTGGTGTTGAAGCGAGGACGGTTATGCAAAGATTCCCTCGGTTCGACAGATGTTGAGTAAATGGGTGGTCAAGGCCGCTGGTGCCGGCAATGAAGTGGCTCAAGAAAGAGTCACCGAGATGTTGAAAGGGAGACCGAGTCCGCAGTAATCGGCTAAACCACAAATGAGCCGACCCTTCAGGTCACGGAAAGGCCTGCACATGATCTCGCTGGAAGGTATGGAGGATCAGCGAGGGTGCGTAGGTCTCCGGATGGCTGATCGGTCTTGTGCCATCAAGTTGAAGTCAATGGTGGGCATTTTGAATTTGGCGTGCAGGGTTTGTCTCGGATAGAGGCGCATAAATGGCGAAGTTTGCAGTGGTGGAGGGCTTATGCTGGATATTCTGCATAACCCCTTGTACCGGAGCCAGGGTTTTGAGCTCGTTGTCCCGAGGGGATGTTGCCACCACCAGAGGAGACAAAGTTGATGTCACTGCTTTCCTCGACCTGTGCTATAACCGGCGGGCTATGCGCGAGGTGGTGGATTTACATGTGGATGGGAAGATTGCAAACCGCCCGTTGGGTGGATTGGGTAGGGCGGTATACGGAGTGCGCGGCGGGTTGGACAGATATCTGGAGGTAGCGGTATGAATGGGAGGTTTCTCCGGAGCAGAGTGTTTATTAAGGCCTGGTTTTGCTCAGCCATACGGTTGTTGCTATTAGTATGTTCGATGGAGTATTGTGGTGGGTTGTTTGGATTGGGAGGGTTCGCTTGATGATCGGCAAGATGGTGGGAAGCCATGGATCTAGTCGTGACCATACACTTGACGAAAGTGAGGTGAAAAGGTTATCGGAATGGTCTCCACTAAGAATGAACACAACCGCGACGCGGACAAACCAGCTCCCTCATAAACGGGCGTAACCGATGATACAGCTTCGCTCGTGAATGGACTAGACCGATCCAAGCTCCTCAAGCCCATCGGATAACTCCGCAAAACAAGTTCAATGGTAATCTGAACGGGTCGCCTCCCGGCGAACCCTCCGGTGTGTGAATTAGAAGGGGAAATAGATGATGTAGAGAGAGAGAGAGAGAGAGAGAGAGATAGAAAACTTATCCTTCTTCTTGTCCTCCAATTTTGCTTATATCCTTGGTAATCATTTCACCGCTCGCTGCTCGACCTTCCCGCCAAAGCTTGTGCCGCGTTTACCTTGTTCGTAGGGAGGAGGTGCCATTCCCGAGAGGTGTTGTCGCAATAAATGCTATGATGAGTCGTGACACGGTGATGTGTTGCGGCAATAACTTTGGGTGTATCTTTGTTCCGCTAACGTGGCATGTTCTCAAGACCCGCCACGGGTCCGAGTATTATTGGCCTTCTATGCTCATTGGCCTCCACCTTTTGGATTTTGTTACCCGGTTATGCAATGGGATATAAATGGTGGGCTTGATTTGTCCACTATGGGCCGTGGTTCTTATGGGTTTGTCCATGTCATATATATATATATATATATATATTTGTGGCAATGGTGAAAGTCACTACTCAAGTGTTACATAGACAAAGTAAAATTTTATTGTTAACTATTTGTTCGGATTGTGTAATTTTACTGCATTTTCTTCAAAATTTCATATCCAACATATATAAGTTTTGTTTGATATATTTCAAGGAGAAAGTTCTAAAATTCCAATTTTATTTTTATTTTTTATATATTTTTTTATTTTTTAAACAAACGTGTAGATCAAAAATGATACTTTAAATTTTGCAAAAGAAAATTAACCACAAGGAGTGTTTTCGTAATGGTGCATTGTCTAATGCACTATAAAATTAAACAAGAAAAAGAAAAAATGAATGCGACCTTAAAAAACTCATGGCTCTATTTCTATTGACAATAAAACTTACTATGAGGATCTGTTACTAAAAATCCTTATGGTAAGTTTGGTTAGAATGAAAGTGTTGAAAGTTATAAAAGGAGTTAATTTTTTTAATAATTATTGGTATTATAATAATCTAAGCTTTTTGTTTCTTGCAAAATAAATAAATAACAAATAATACTCAATAAACAAATAAAAGTTTAAATTTGTTTTATAAAATAACAACAATGCTACAAACCCCCAAAAATAATAACACCCACAACCCCAACCCACCTGTGATTGGTCTAGGAAGAAAAAGAAGAAAAAAAACAAATATACATGACGGCCCACATCATTTCAAGGTCATAGGATCCCAAGTATTTTTCTAAAATAATAATTAGAATTTCCAATTTATTTTTTTTTCTAAAATTTTCACCTAATCAATTTATACAAGAAAATATATTTTCATTTCAATTTTCTACCATTTTTATTTTTACCATTTAATTCTGTGTACTCAAACGGATCCTAAATAAATTCAAAATTCATGAACTTGGGAAATGATTCATCGTTATGAAAAATTTCTAGGCCCATTTTATTGGGTCGAACCATTTTACTTACGTAGTGGGCCTTCTGTTTTTTTTAAGAGGAATGTAGTGGGGCTTTTGAATAGTGAAAATAAAAATATACTTATTTGAGATTGCATTGGTAATTTGATGTTTTTATGTAGGCAGTCACTTTTAGAGTTGCTTTGGAATTTTCTTATTTTTAGACTTTTTTTTATTACTTATTTTTGTTTTAGTAAATTTTTCTTTTAAATTTTTTAAAAAAAACTTTAAGTTTTAGATTCATCTCTTGACAAGACTTAACTGAAAAATTATAATTTCTTTAAAAAAATTCAAAAAATCCAAAAGACTCTAAAAAAATACAATAAGCACAAAAAAAAAAAAGGATTTTGGGCTTATTTTGGATTTTTAATTTTACGGAAAAAAAAATGCACTTTTAGATTCACCAATAAGATGGATCAAAAAATTTAAACTTTTGACATAATTTTTAAAAGTTACTAAACACAAAACAACTCGAAAAAGAGATGACCTTTTTAGGATGTTGCCAAAAGAGATCTCAGACATGCCACATAAGCAAATTTGATGACCCCGCAATTAAATTTCCTTCCTAACACCTCTTGTTTGGTTCTTCAACAACATTACAAATTTATCTTATCA